>JASDQU010102535.1:191678-204223 GCA_032191745.1 Picea mariana
GATGAGGGTGTGCAGATGACAATTTTAGCGCAGGGTTGTCATTGATGCATTTGTTCCTCACATGTGCCTTCGTTGTCCTCCTTCCCAACTCTCTCTCATGTGCCAATGGAAAGATTGGTATCCATGTAGATTTAAGTAATATCATTCCCTATGGAAATTGCAATCCTACTACTCTTATCTTCCTACTCACCTTTCTCTTAATAACAACCCATTTTGAATCCATTGGAAGTAGATCGAGATTAGAGATTTGGGTGACAACATGGTGTTCTCTGAGATGGATTGTGAACTATACATTATATCCTAACATTGATGGACTATAGGGTCTCCAAAAACAATGTCTTATCTTCTTTTTTGCTCATAAATGATACTAGATGAGGTTGTCCTTGCTACTCTTATCACTCTTGTATAATAAATTGCTTCATATATTGTACTTTTATACACACTTATAGCTAAATATCTTGCAAAACTAGCCTCTTCACCTTGGGCTAGTGGGTGTTGGGGGCGGGGGGTTCACTGGGACTAATTAAATCATTGCTTCAAGGCCAAAACATCGATGGGTAGTGTTAATACTTGAAGCAATTAATTCAACACTAATGGGTCATGTTGTGCCCAATTTTCATTCTTCTTCATAAAAAGAAGACCAAAGGAAATGCTTTCTAGGTTTGTTCTTATATCATCTAAACTAAGAGTTCCCATGGCTTCAAAAGGATGCAATGAAATTTCAACATTCGACTCTCTAAATACGATCTTGTGCTCAACTTGCAAACCCTCAAATTCAAATGACTAGCATTGTATTTACATAGTTGGGTATTGAATATCTAACTATTCTATGTTTTTTGTTGTTGATATACATTAGGAGTTTCCACACTAATTTTGTTTGGTCTTTGTTGGTTTGGCACTCTCGCAGTGGTAGCACTATTACTTGGTTCCTCATTGCATTCAGAGAGCATCCCACGCTTTGTGATTTCTTTTCCTAATTGTCGAAGATTGGTTTTGTGCTCATCTAGTGGTTCTTCACATGGGGTTGTTATAGTTCTATTTTGAGTGTCTTCGTATATGCATCTCCTCTCATTTATGTATGTGTGGGCCATTGTTCTGCATTTTTTTCTACTAACATGCATTTGAGGCTTCCATATTGATTTTGTTCGATTTGTGCTCATTTGTCACTTTTGGGGGTGTTGCATTTTCAATGGCCTTTGGTTAACATTGGGCATTGTCAGAGATGGGAGGTGCGGGGTAGATTTTCTCGTGTTTAGGCATTTGGGTGAACAATGTTGATTGATCGTCTTCAAACTATGGGCATGTTGATGGTTATAGGGTTCAAGGTTCCAAGGTTGTTTTGTTGTCTACCTTCCTTAGACAATTTCCTATCTCATCTTCTCCTCTTGGTCTTCATGCCAACTACTTTATGTTTTTTCTATGGGTATGTATTTGGGGCTTTCAAATCGATTCCAGTGTCCTAGTGGTAATTTTTCCCTCTGGTGTCTACTCATTTGGCACTCTTATGGGTGTTACATTTCTAATACCCATATTCTCTCATTGGTCTTTGTGTCAATCGCTATCATTTTTATTGTTGTTATGCATTCAGGGCTTTCAACCTGTTTGGGTATTATGGCAGTAATTTGCACTCCATTGTTTGTTCATTTGGCACTCTTGTGGGTGTTTCATTTCCAATGGCCTCTCATCACCACTGGACATTCAAATGATTCTTGCAACAAAGGTTCACCTTGGCACTAAAAACTATGATTTTCAAATGGAGCAAAACATTTACAAGAAGCATACAAAGGGTAAGCTCTGACATAGAAAAAAAATCTTGGTTTGTTGATTATGGTTTCTATTTCACAAGACATTCTTTGCTAAGACCATAAGAGATGCAGATTTCTTAATATGCATAAATGTATTTGATTTTCTCTCAAAACTATATTCTAGGGTTTTTAATGTCTATAAGTATTTTTATTATATGGGCAGTGGATATTTTGGTAGCATTATATGTTATGGAGGTTTTTGGTGAATGGGTAATAAACAAGCTTCAAGACTAACTTTGCTCAACTGTATACATGTTGAGTGACTTTTGCTTTCGCAATTAGTATGCTTGTGAGGCTAATGGGTTCATACCAACACACTATATTACATCCAAACACATTGAAGTTTGGTCCAATTGCCTAGATTTTGTCGATACACCACAATGTTGTGTGCCACTCAATGTTATTAGGGTTATAGACTAATCTACCTCTGGGGTTGAGGAGAATGGGTAATAGTTAGAATATCTTCAATGCAAAGAAAATTTTTGGAACTTTCCATCCCCATCTCTAGATGCTTGTTTTCTCCTTGTATGTGTGTCAAAATCATTGATAAGTTAGATAAAAGACATCCGGCTACCATGTTGACAACAATAATATTTGACCATTAGTATTGAAAAAGTGCATAAATTGACAATGATACTATAGCAATTTAATTTGTTCGTATATGCAAAGCTTGGTCATATATTGGTTGAATTGTTTCCCCAATTGTTATAAGAGTAATTGTTGCAATAGAAAACCCTCAAGATATAATTTACAATCTATAAGGCCATATGGTCAATGAGTATTGTTAAGTTTTCTCAATTTCCTATTGTTCGTGCAATCACTCATAGGGACACACCTAGAACATTTACAAATCAACTTCAAACTGTTAGAAAACTAGGTGTGCTCATTTCACCATAGACAATATAGCAATATTGTCACCCAACCATAGGCCGAAGCCACCCCCGAGCACCTTAACCTTGACAGAGAGAATAATTTCAGAAGAAAACCCGAGAACCAATAGCCAATCAAGGTAGTGTACCTCTCTCCAGATGTAGTGTACCAAGCAAAAAGTCCAAACCATAACCAAGAGAAAGTCCAAGCCAAAACCAAAAATTTTCCAGTTGCAGCTGCAGCTCCTCTCCAAACTTATGCACCACTGGTCTTATGTAGCTGTGAGAGTGACAAATGAGCTCTAGCGCCCTCTTATTTATAGTCCTCCAAGTGACCTAACTGGGCCAACTTCTACTTCTGGAGGCTAATAACTCAATAATAAATATTCTCTTGAGTCGACTTGTCTCCCAGGGTTATTATCCAACATTTTAGGGTTTCTCTTGCTTCTCGAAATATTCTAGTCTCATCAAGGTTACATGTAGAGGTTAATACCTCCTGCAGCTACCATAATATAAACACTCCCTCCTAGTTAATGAGGTATTAAAGGCAATGGTATTGAGCACAAATAGACTATTCAACAGGTAGCATCATCATAGCCACACAGACTATCTCATGGTCAAATCATGAGCACCATCATCACTATTAGTATCATCTGATAGCATCAACTGCATCATCTCTCGAATCCATACTACATCTGAGTAATCGAGCATGATACTAAATACGTCACTCACTCCACAAAGTGATACAAGAACCATTCTTCTAATCTGTACATATGTCCTCAAAGAATAATTGTTCAAACAAATGTTGGAAGCCACACCATGGGCTACAAGGACTATTCTTCTAATCTAGACATATATCCTAGAAGAATGATTGTCCTGGACCATTTTCCATAGGGAGAATGCATGTCCATCAGCATATTAACTATCCATCTAGCTGGTAATCATCTCCAACACTAGTGATAGTCTTCATGGCAATCAGAACAATGCCATCCGATAGAGCACAACTGTCTATCCATAGTAGTACACAACTACTACCCAGTTGTACACAACCAGAGTGGATCACATCCACCACAGTAGCATACAACTACTGTCCATAGGCATACAGTCTCCACAACAACAATATCATCTGATATCAACTTGCATAAAATAATATCATGATATAAATTGAGTTATCTGGGCCATTCTTCCACTCACAAGTGTGAGATATGGCAGAGCATCTGCCCTCAAAAAGTAAAACATCAACCATGGGCTATTTGGACTATTCTTCTCAAGCATAGAAGAATAATTGGCCCTGATTTTTTAGCCTGGACCATTCACCTAACTGGGCCATTCCTCCAACACTAATCATAGTGCAACCTGGAGAGAATGAGTCTACCCTAGGGAATGTCTGGCCTTGATTTCTAAATCAAGACCATTTGCATAACCGGTTCATTCCTCCGACATTAATCATAGTGCAACCTGGAGAGAATGCGTTTTCCCTAGGGAATGATTGTCCGGACCATTTCCTATGGAAATGACTGTCATGTACCAACCTCCAAGACAAACCATTCTTTGCAACTGCTCACCATTGTGAACTTTGAAAGAATGACTTCCCAGGTAGGTGGACCATTCTACTTAACCACTACTCCGAGTGACTGCCAAGAAGAATGATTGTCCTAGACCATTCCCCCACACTGGCCACAAGGGAAATCGTTGTCTATGGTACATCAACAATCTATCGGACCATTTTCATTACGAAAATGACTGTCCGATCTGGACCATTTTCTGAACTGGAAAATGCTTGTCCGTCAAAAATCTCAAACCACTTTCCGAACTAGAAAGGAACTGCTCATCCTGGACCATTTTCCGAAATGGAAAAATGATTGTCCATAAATCAACAACATATCAATGCTCCCTCCCAACCTGGGAGTAATCACTTCCTTTTTCAATAAGTAAGTCGTCTCCACGAGCCCCAGCTTGTCTCTTGAGTACGTAAACTTTTCTTTACCAAAATATCTGCTATCTACTCATCTGTGGAGATATACTGGAGAACCACTTCTCTCTTCTGGACTTTATCACGGAGAATATAATGCTTGATCTCAATGTACTTCAGTCTGTCATAGAACATTGGTTTCTCTGAAAGCTTCACATAGCTCTAATCATTCTACTTGACCACTACTCAGAGAGACTGCCAAGAAGAATGATTGTCCTAGACCATTCCCCCACACTAGCCACAAGGGAAATCATTGTCTATGGTACATCACCAATCTATCGGACCATTTTCATTATGAAAATGACTATCTGATCTGGACCATTTTCCGAACTAGAAAATGTTTGTTCGTCAGAAATCTCGAACCACTTTATGAACTAGAAAGGAACTTCCCATCCTGGACCATTTTTCGAACTGGAAAAATGACTATCCATAAATCAACAACATATCAATTATCCCTCCCAACCTGTGAGTAATCACTTCCTTTTTCAATAAGGAAGTCGTCTCCGCAAGCCCCGGCTTGTCTCTTGAGTACATAAGTGTTTCATCTTGGACAAAGGCTTTACCAAAATATATGCTCATCTGTAGAGATACACTAGAGAACCACTTCTCTCTTCTGGACTTTATCACAGAGAATATAATTCTTGATCTCAATGTACTTCGACTTGTCATGGAACACCGGTTTCTCTGAAAGCTTCACATAGCTCTGATCATTATAATATATCATGGTCGAATTCAACACCCGATCACACGGTCCAGAAATCAACTTATTGCTTTTGTACAAGCATCACAAGCTGCAATATACTATGCTTCTGTAGTGTTGATTACAACATATTTTTGTTTCCTGCGAGCTCATGACATCATGGAAAATCTCAAACTGAAACATGTCCAAGTAGCACTTCTTCTGTCATCTGCACTCCCTACCCAATCTAAATCGATAAATTCGTGTAGTTGTATGTCATAGCTTTAAGAGTCCCACAAAACAAACATTCGACTGAGTATTCTCCAAATACATTAACGAGCCAATCAATTGTCAATATAGAGACTAGTCTACTAGATTAGAGTTTCTTCAACTTCTTCAAATCTGTTATCATGGGAGTTAGACATAGATTTGCAATCCATCATCCCATAATTCTGAGTAACCATTATGATACACTTTCTATGTCATAAGAAGTTTTCGCCACACTTATGCTGTATATGAGATACTATGCATCAAGTTGCTTGAATCCATACAAGGTTTTCTTCCATTTGCATACATGGGTCTCTTTCTGGTATAAGCTTCTTTCTCAATTTGCTTTATTTGGAAGAACAATATTTTACATGTAAATTTCAGTCCATGGATACTACAAGAGGTATATCTAGTTTACTGGAACAAGCTATCGTCATAGTCTTTTTCCTCCTTCTAGAAGAACATCTCGTTCTAAATCTCACAATGCTTCCATTCATAAGTATTTTTCACATTTTCTTACATACATTGTTCTTCATCACAACTTTCACTTCTTCTGGTTGATTCCTTCTAGTGGGTTCAAACCAAGCTGGTAGTCTTATGATACTCGATATAATAACTGGTTGTTCTGGCTTTTCTTTCTTTCTTGGAGCCTTCATGTTCTTCCTGATGTTCCTCTTTAGCTTTTGGGTCCATGGCGTTTTCTATAGATTCCATGCCCTTCCTTCCTGAAGATTCCAACTTCTTCATTTCATCATAGGAACATGGATGTAGATGGACAACCAAGGATACTTAAGACTTCTTTTCAAAGAAGACTTCTTCTAGAGTCAAATTGAACACGTGATGTTTATCTTGGTTACTACTTTCAATGGGAACATGGACAAATATTTCATAATATTCACAGATTCTTCAATGGATCATATCATTTAGAATTATCTCCCTCCTAATCCTGACTCCATGCCTAAATGCATGCTCTTCTTTTGGAATTATGTAATCAACTCCCTCCATCTAAGAGAATCCATGCTTCCATCTGCATCCTTATTTCCTTTTGCAAAGTGTCACAAGTCTTATTCTAATTTCCTCTTGATTATTGACTTATTTTTGGTCTCTTCAAATTTGATTCTTATTGTGTCCCATCTAGCAGTTGTTACTTATATAATGGCTTCCAAAGGAATTGTTACCAAAGATTGTCAACATACTTCATCTTTTTCATGTGTATTGTAGTCATCGTAATAGAAATCCTTATCTTATTATTCTTCCATAGGTATTGTTTCATTGACCATATTTTCTTCTAAGAAATAGATATGCATGATATGTATAGGAACTATGTTATAGAATAATATTGTTACCTTGACTAGAAGAAGAAGTATGTTTTATCATGCTTGGCTTTCTTTGAGAGTTCCCTTTCTTCGAAAACTATTGCTTCGTATGTTTCCTTCCTTTTCTTCAACTCAGGACAGTGGTTCCTATAGTGACCATATTTTTGACAGTTGAAGCATTGTATTTTTGACATATCCTTTTCTCGATTTGGTTTCTTCCTTCAGCCAAACTTCCTCTTATTGCTGAAATTCTTGAATTTTGTTGTTAAGGCTTGATCATCATATTTCTTTTGGGATTTCTATTTTGCGTTACTCCTTGATTATTCTTGTGCACAACAAATCCAAAGTTTTTCAAATGTGGGATACTCCTTTCTTGTGTTCATGCTTGCGGAAAATGCATCCTATGTCTTGGGAAGGCCATTTAGTACTATATTTACGAGTTCCTTTTCTGAAATGATTTCTTCAATAGCTTGTAGTTGATCTCTTAACTGAGAGATTCTCACAAAGTACGATGTTATGCTATCATCATTCATTTTCATGTCACGGAGCTCATTCTTCATACTCATTACTTGTCCAATGTTTTTGACTAAGAAGAGGTTAGTTAAGGCATCGTACATCTTCTTAGATGAGTCAAGATGAGAGATGTAGGGTATCAAGTGGTCTTTTACATAGTCCACTATGATACTCATAGTGTTGATGTCATTGTCTTTGAACTTCTCCATAGCTGCAACATTCTAAGGTTCCTTCTCTTTTCCCACTTCAAACTGTGGTTCCATGATCTTGCCTTTCACAATATCCAACACTTTATTCTTGGCAAGGATGAGGTCAATCCTTGTCTTCTGTGCTCTAAAGTTAGAAGCCGCTTCTAAATTGTTTTATGACTTCATAGAGTAAGTCATTACTACTTTGACTTGGTCAACCTTTGACTTCGACTAAAAACTCAAACTTGACGTCTTGGCTTGCTGAGAGTACCAGGAGATGAACTAGGCTAGGGCACACTAGGCTATCCAAAAATTAGGTCAAGCTCTTCACTTAAGGTGTCTTAACAAGAGGCTTACGGTTTCGTTGTTGCAACAAAACTTTAACTAAAACTGCAATTGTAACTAAGCAAACCTCACAATCAATCTTCCAGTGGTTAGACTATCCAAGATAGTGTGGGCCCATAACCTATTAGAAAAGTACTTGTGCTCGTTTCACCATAGACAATATAGCAATATTGTCACCCAACCATACGCCGAAGCCACCCCAAAGCACCTTAACCTTGACAGAGAGAATAATTCTGGAAGCAAACCCTAGAACCAATAGCCAACCAAGGTAGTGTACCTCTCTCCAGAGCTAGCGTACCAAGCAAAAAGTCCAAACCATAACCAAGAGAAAGTCCAAAAGCCAAAACCGAAAATTCTCCAATTGTAGCAGTTGTAGCTGCAACTCCTCTCCAAACTTGCGCACCACTGGTCTTATGCAATTGTGAGAGTGACAAATGAGCTCTAGCGCCATCTTATTTATAGTCCTCAAAGTGACCTAACCGGGTCGACTTCTACTTCTAAAGGCTAATAACTAAATAATAAATATTCTCTTGAGTTGACTTGTCTCCTAGGGTTATTATCCAACGTTTTAGGGTTTCTCTTGCTTCCCGGAATATTCTAGTCTCGTCAAGGTTACATGTAGAGGTTAAAACCTCCTGCAACTACCATAATATCAACACAAACAACTTTTCCAAGCCTTATCATCTAATTCCTATCGAACTCCAAGAACTAACCATCAATTAATGGGTTAAGTGATTATTGATTTGAATGTTCTAAGTATATTAGAAGTTGTTTCATCATTAAACTATTTTAATACTTAGAGGTTGTTTCATAATTAAACTATTTTAAGCTTTTATTCTTACAACTATTGTTTTGGTGCCTTGTAGACTATAAGAGAAGCAACCATGGTAATATTCATATTGCTTTTTGTGACACCAATTGTCTAATGAAACATGTTGACATTGTTGTTCTTGCAAATAAGAAGAGTATGCACAACATTAATTCTATGTTTTGGATGTTGGCAAGAATGGCTTCACAAATGCAAGGAACAATTGCCCCGAGTCATAAATGGGATGTCATGGTAAAATCAAGTTGAAGCCAATGATTTTTTTTTATGGTATACAAATCCTTCTGCATGAACATTTTTATAATAACTTTGTGCGTAAATTCATGTTTATTCTGCTATTTTGCAAGTTGACTTGTTATTTTTATAGAGAGCCAAGGGAAGTTAAAGAATAAGAAGAGGAGATTGCTCACCTTAAATATTCTCCGACTTTTGCTCTTGGTGTAGAGCAATGGCCTATAAAGGTCATCAATACTCATTGTGAACCAAAACCACCTACAACTAATATTATGCTTCCAATGGCTGGCACTGATTGGATGGTTGCTCTCAATCAATTATTGTTTGTTGCTCATTGTAATTGTTATCAGTTTCCAACTTGTCAACCTATCTAAGATGCTACTAGTCATTTTTTCTTTCAAATTTTTAAAATCTTTAAACATTACTGGTTTTTCTTTTGAATTTTAAATTTTGAATCCTTCAATTTTTGTATTGTTTATGCTTCATTTCTTCAAACATTGTTAGTCATTCTCCTCTTCATTTTATAATTCAAATTTTAAGTAAAGGATGAGATCTTGGACATGTGATCTATTTCAAGTGACACTACTAAATATGATAGTACATGCTATTATGAGTTCTAGACGTTGTTGAATGGATATGGCCACTACTACAACAATACATGTATCTACAAGGTGTGATTCAATGACCAAACATAACAACCTCTTGCTCGAATAGGTGCAACTAATTGGGGACCAACTCCCACTGCACCCATAAATTGGACTCCTCGATTGCTTAACTTTGGAAATGAAAATGCATTGAAATTAGATTGTGTTCTCTTCAACAATATCTAAATATTTTACTCCTACATTTAATGTATTTTGAGACATATCTTATTTTTTGTTAATTGTCTTCAATTTTGACTTGCACTTCACTATGAAATCAATATTGCAATTGCAAATGATGGACATCATTATAACATATTATTTGATTTGCATTCCTTTATTAGCTTATCGTTAGGCTATACATGCATTACCGCATTCAATCTTGAACACTAAAATATTGAACAAAGTTTTGGAAATTGATTGTGTTGTTTCATTAACTTGCAAAGTGTAAGAAATCAAGCTTTTGTCTTTTGGTGATTAAAAGCTTTAGGTGTTGATAAAAATTTAAAAACAAACAAGCTTTTGCTCCTCATTTTTTTCATCTCTTGTTTCAACATTTTTTCATGCATAATCAATATTTTGTGCAATACTTTTAAAAATCTCATTTTGAAGGAAAATCTTATTAGTTGTATGATGAAAACAAGTCTTTAACCTACAAAACTTCCCAATGAATCCTAAAGGATATTTTGCAGAGATCTTTTGAGATGTAAACACTTGGAATTGAGTTGCCTTGATTACAGTCAACTCAATTTTCTTTCGATCGTCTAGTTTTTTGGTTTTACGCTACTATGACCCTTGTGAAAACTGTTGTGGTGATTTGTGATATGAGAACACAAATTTCTACCTAGCTGTCAATTAGGCTATCATGGAGTTGATTACAATTTTTCTAGTAATTATGTCCAAAGATTTGTCTGTGTAAGAAAAAGTAACACAAAAGCTCTTAATTTAACATGAAGATTTGAGTAGCTTAGGTATCTTCTTGAGTTTACAAGAGAATTAAATATGCAATAATATTAAGCATGCTCTAGAATACTGCCAAGAAGAACGAGTATATTACAAGTTGAAACATATTTATGATGATAAGGACATCAATGCTACCAATGTAATTCTTTGTCTCATATATTTACAAGATCTCTCACAAACATAAATAAAAAATATCTTTCTTTATTCTAATCTAATATGTAATATTACATTTTTTATTTTATGTAATATTGAAAACTTCATTTGCTTATATATGGACTTATTTTTCATATGAATCTTGCAAGCAATCATTGTCGCTTTTCTCGTCATCTGTTGAAAAGGTACAATCCATTCAACTGAAAATGCTATGTATATCTTAAGTCGATGCCCTTTACTGCCATGAAGTATGCATATTGAGGGATTCTACTTTACAATTTTTCCCTATTCCATCTGGCCAATTGTTTCTCAAAATCTTCATATTCTTAGCTATGTTTTTACTGTCCTTGGCCATTTGTTGAAGTTATCAATAGTCCAGTATTGCTTCTATTGACATTGGGTCTTAATCACAATCTCAAGTAGCATTTTCACAACGAGTTCTAATAATTTAACATTGTCCTTCATGATTTTATTTCTGCTATATACTCTAATGAACTCAGCCCTCTAAATAGACAAACCAATGTGAACAGAGTGTACATTCATCATAGCCACTTTCAATCTTTTAATATCATTCAACAAAGCTCTATGATTTATAGTTATTATTGCCTTTAGTTAACACAGCCCTTGTTTTGCTTTTGCAATTATTGCAATTATCATTCTTATTTGCTAATCTTTTAATATCATTCAACAAATCTCTATGATTTATAGTTATTATTGCCTTTAGTTAACACAGGTCTTGTTATTTTTCTTTTGCAATTATCATTCTTAATTGCTATTATCAAAGTCAACTTAAACAGAAAATAATTTGATATGGACATCTCATGTCAAAGTCAACTTACACAGAAAATAATTTGATATGGACATCTCATGTTTGCCAGTGTTGACATAGAAAATAAAATTCGATATGGAAATCTAATGTTTGCAAGTGTTGAAACAGATATGTACATCTAATGTTTAGAAGTACATAAATTACATTAGAAAATAACAATTTCGCTAACTTAATCCCACCACACAAATTAACTATTTACCTTTTTCAATACGACGGTAAAGACTCGGTTTAAAATACACTGAATGAACCCTCTAAGGTACCGTGAGTGATCAATTGGCAGCAAAACATCGTACTTTAGATCAGTTAGTTTCAAGTCAAAAGCCCCGTGGACCGTAAATTTTTTATTATTCCTAATAAACTTGGTGATGTTATCATGGCCAAGGTCACTTTGACCCTACTATTAGATTATGACAATAAAGGTGTGGCCTCGATTGTGTTTAATGCAAAGACTGGTAATGCGTTAAAGTAGATAGTCATTTCTACATGTTCATTTTTGCAAGGCTAACTGGGTTTTGCAAGGATAACTGGGCAATGCATTATACATTTTCATAACAAAAAAGTACATAAATCTTTTAGAGAAGGATGGTAGAATGTCTGAAAGGTTGAACAAATTTGCAATTAGCCTTCAAAACCTGTTCAATAAATTATTTAAACTGAGTTTTCTGAAGAATTCTTTCAACGACTCATTTTTTTTCTTAATTTGTCTTGTGAAAAATAAGGAAAATCCATTGCAACACAATTGTATAAATTCTCTCATATGGCAAGCAGAGGTTGCACAATTTCTGGTCTGGTGAATTGTACCAAGTATAATATAACCTATATATAAGAAAGTTTCCTTCAGTGATTTAATTCCTTCAAAATGAGATAAATATGTTCTTAGTCGTACATAACCTATATATAAGAAAGTTTCCTTCAGTGATTTAATTCCTTCAAAATGTGATAAAT
>JASDQU010102535.1:224844-244528 GCA_032191745.1 Picea mariana
ATAGTAAATCACGATCTTGTTTATAGAGGAGAATTAGATCACCTTCAGAGAAAACACATGGCTTGACATGCTTGTCGTATTGGGCTTTGACGTGTTTTTTCTAAGTTTCAATAACCAGGGCGGCATCATGACAGGTTTCGTCTAATTGCATCAAGTACAATAGACGTTCTTCTTCGGCAGAGGTGTTGGGAAGAAGTTCAACGGCTAGCTTCAAAGATGGTATCTCACATTCAATCGACAGGACAACTTCAATACCATACACTAGTTGGAAAGGCATAAATCCCGTGGCAGACTTCACGGATGTCCGATAGACCCATAATGCTGAAAACAACATCGTGTGTCAACTTGTCTTGTGAATTCCTATTATCCGTCGAAGCATAGTAATAAGAACTTTGTTTATCGCTTCAACCTAGCCATTGGCCTGTGGATAGTAGGGGGTTGAGTTTCCATGCCAAAGACCCAACTTTTCGGTAAGCTCAGACATCATGAAATTTCGAAAATGGCTACTGTTAGTCTCTAATTTTGTCTTGGTTTAGTGAGAAACCCTTGTCCTAAACCCTCCTTACCCTTTCCTCATTTTCCGTTTTCAGTTGTTTTCTATTTTTTAGATTTTGGTATTTTGTGGTTTGCATTATAGTCTTTGATGATTTATTTAAGTTTGATTTTGAAAAACATTGTTTAAAATTGAAGTGTCTCCTTTTATGCAGTTTGAATTTCAAATTTTCAAGTTGTCAAACGCACTACGGGAATAAGGCTATTCTCGTAAGGCCAAATAATCATGCCATAACTTGTGCCTGTCATCCCGATTTAGTTATGATGACACGATTCATGAATTGAGAGTTCGTGTGCTCCCACGAAAGCTTAGCAATCATTTCCAAATCCAACAGTTTCAAAATATAATTGCTATGCACGCGTGCAGGGTTCATTTCAAAATCACTTGTTGCTTGATGATCATTATATGTTACCTGTTCGAAGTTGGTTTAATTTAGGCTTGCAGGGAGAAATGCAAATATCCATTCAAAGTAGTAGGATACACTAACAATTGCAGGTGGTGAATTTGGAACCCGAGGACGACAGTTGCAGAATCGGGTTTAATGGCGCCAAAGAGGAGAGGATAGGTTGCCAGAATATAACCAGAAGGAGTCGAACTTATTGAGGCTTATCCTCAGATGGCCCAAAGGTTTAAGGACACTGGATGGTTTGAATTTCTCACCACATTTCAGGGTTATGATGAGCGGGTTTCCATGGAATTCGCTCAGAATTTTGATTTTCACGAGGTTGAAATCGGTAAGATGTTGATGCTAGTCACAGAGCAGACTATAGCTAAAGCTTCTAGGCTTGTGGTTGGAGGGGAAAGATGGTGGAAGAAGGAGCACGTGGTTACTGAATTTGTAAATCAATTTCTCCTTCCATATAAGCAGAATCTAGAATGGAGAGGGGGAATACCTCGTAACTGGGTTCGACCCGAATGGGACACAACTCTGGTGGTGATTCACAGGTACATCCCCTGCGAAGGAAGGTTTTCATTGGTCTACATCTACCATATCAGAATACTGATGCATCTAAATAGTGATTACCCTTTAAATCTTCCTTATTTTCTGCTTAAAAGTTTGACAAAAATGTCCAAGAAAGTACAGTCAATCTCCACTAATGCTAAAGGTAGTTTGTTCCATCAAGTCTTGATCAAAACCCTAGTCATGTCTACCCTGAATGAATTACAAAATCCCTAGAACTGGCTGGTGCAATCCTTAAAACCTATCACTCAATCCAATAAGCAGAAAAAGGGCAGAGGGAAGAAGACCATTACTCAGAGCCTTGATATTTCTAATGAAAATCCTGTGAAAGATGAGTCTTCTGATATCAAGGTAACTAAGAAAAGCAGAAGTAAGAGACCTAGATGGGAGCCCGAAATTGAAATGCTTCCTGAAGAAGATGTTAAAGGAGAAACAGAGTCAGATAATGACCTCGCTGCTCAAACTACAGTCAAGTCTGAAATGCCATCGACTAGCAAAAGGAGCGTTGCAATCAAAGGAAAAAAGGGTAAAGGTGCATATGTATCACAGAAACCTCGGAGGAATTCGACTAGGGTTACTAATAAGTATAGGCTCAAGTCAAAAGCAATGTTCAATCCGTCAATCAAAGAAGAAAAAACCATGATCATAAAAGACGACTCTAAAGATGTTGAAACAAATACTAGGAAAAGAGCAAAAAAGACCCCATTACCCAAAAAATCTGTCAGCAAAGGTAAGGGAATACTTACACCATCTACAGGCCCTGTAATGAGAGCTTCAACCAAATTAGCAAAAGCTAAAAACATGGCTAAAGGCATCAGTGAATTCCCTGAAGAAAAACATGATTACTTGGTAGACTCAGATTACTTACCAGATGTACCTAAAGCTTTAGATTCATCAAGTTCCAAGGAAGAATATAGCTCAGAATTAATCTCAAAATACCAAGTTAAAGCCAAGGAACCTAGTGTTTCCTTAAACTTGAATGAAACTGCACCTTCTGAAGATTTCTCAGGATTCAGAGTTAAGATAATAACTGATAAGGAAAAGATTAAGGAATTTCAGAAAACGATAAAACAATTGAAGAAGGAGAAGGTGCAGATAGAACAATGGAATGCTCGTCAGCAAGAAAGGATTCAAGGTATTAAAAAGAAGAAAAAAGAGCAAAGGGCATTGCTTAAGGAACTAAGGGAAATTAATTTCAGACTCTACTGGCACAATGTTGTGCTAACCATAAAACTCAAGCAGAAAAACGCCAAAGCCACTGCTGTGATTATATCCTAAAGGTAACATGGAAATTTGTTACAATTTTGTTTAAATGTTCTCCAAGAAATATGGAAAAAGATTATTCGTTTTGATCAGCGAAATGCTAAGACTTCGATCTGTTTTACCGAGTCAAACAAAATCCCTATTTTGAAGAGTCAAATGTAATGCTGGCAATATTCGTTATATCAAGCTATTGTGCTGTGAACTATTTTGGAGGGTATAAGCTCGTTTTGAATGAATTTCTTTAGGAGTTGGATACTTTTTTATTTGAGTCATTAAAGGCTGTACAAGATAATAGTATCTAGAAGTTTGTATAGATAGTTTAAATAGACAGAAGAGAGAGCATGTTGGGGTCGAAAAATTGGAGATCCAGAGAAACTTTTTGTGGAGCTTATTGTAAAAGGCATTTATGTTCAATTGACACTTAATAGCAAAGGCATATGGATGGTTAGACCTTATTTTTCTACTCTGTTATTTCATTCTTCATGCTTGAATTTATTATTCAAATTGCAATGCTTTTTGGTTCTTGAATGTTAATTTATACAGTGAAGATTTTGTTGTAGAGATAATTTTCAAGTAATGATTTCAAACTGATACTCCTGTTTCTTTATAATATATGGAGACTAAACTTTTGTGAAGTTGACAAATTGAAGACTTCACTTTCCTTTTTCTTGAATTGTTTTACTCCATCTATGTACCTACCTATTATTCATCCAATGGGATATGCAATGTTTTAACCTTGATTTTCATGCCATGTTGTAAACTTGACCCAGTTTTCAACCATTATACAAAAACCAAATCATAAAACCCTCAAAAAACTTTGCAATAAAATCAATGATGTCCTAGCTTGCCCTTACCAGTCGAGTGCAACTTTAGGGACTAACAGCTACCGTGATCAGTGACGATAACTTGCGGGATTCCAAATCGAGTGATGATATGATTGAATATGAACAAGGCTGTAGTTTTTTCGGTATTATCGAATGTAGGCATCGTCTCAACCCATTTGGTGAAATAATCCATGGTTATGATGATGTATCCATGCCCCTCGGTCGAGTGAGGGTTACATGTCATGAAGTCAATGCCCCATTTTGCGAAAGGACCAATGTAAACTACGGGGTGTAAAGGAGCGGGATGAGATCTTATTTTGTTATTGTACATTTGACAAGCATGGCATTTTTGGATGGCAATTATACAGTCTTTAAATAAAGAAGGCCAGAAGTAGCCTGCTCGTAAGATCTTTTGGGTAGTTTCATACCCAGACATATGACCGCCACATGCTCCGAAGTGGCAGTCAGTCGAATCTTTCTCAGCCTCATCATAGGTGAGACATCATCAGAAAATAGAGTCAACACCACGGTGATAAAGAGTGTCACCGAGAATTATGTATTGACAGGCTTGATACCGTATACGCCCACGGTCTATACTAGAAAGGTCGGGCCAGAAAGTTTGAGTTTGGAGATAAATGATAATATCTCTATACCAAACGTCATCAGAACTGATCAAAAAAAGGGATTCATCAGGTAAGGAATCCTCTGCCACATTTTCTATCTTAGTGGAGGGAAGGTCACATATTAGTTCGGCGAAAACCAAAGATTTCTTAGACTTAGTGCGTTCAAACTCTGAGTCGAACTCCTGGAGAATCACTATCCATTTGGAGTACTTGCCCCTAGCAATTGTCTAGTGAGGATGTGTTGCATAGGGTTGCAATTGGAAATAACAGTGGTTCTGCATAATAGGATATAGTGACGAAAACGTTGGACAACTTGAACAGTTGCCAAGGCTAGTTTCTCCACATGTAGGTATTTGGCTTCGGTGGTCGTGAGACTCCAACTCAAATAATAAGTTACATGTTCGTCATGCGAATCATCTTCTTGGACCAAAACCATGGCAATGGTAAAGTCCGAAGCGGCGAGGTAAATGAAATAGTCCCGACTGTAATCTGGTGGAAAAAGCAGTGGTGTACTGGTTAAGGAAAGTTTCAAAGCTTCGAAGGCTTTGTTGGCAGTATTGTCTCATACAAATTTGTAACCCTTCTTCAACAGTTGAGTAAATCCTAGCATTAACTCAACGTAATTGGGAATCAATCGACGCAAAAAGTTTGCCTTCCCTTGCAAACTTTGAAGTTGGCGTAGTGTGGAAGGAGGAGGTAGATTAAGAATAGCCTCAACCTTCAAAGGGTCCACTCTAATTCCATGAAGTGACAATAAATCCAAGAAGTCGACCGGACTCCACACAAAAAACACATTTGTGTGGGTTCAAACGTATACGATAGAATCAACAGTGAAGGAAAATGACTCGAAGGTGTGCTGGGTGATCTTGGCGATGCATGGAATGCGTCGGTAGATCATCGAGATACAGTTGTACGATGTTCTTGATATCGTGAAAAGCATAAGACATGTCACATTCAAAAGTCGCACCAGTGTTCTTCAAACCGAAAGGTAGTTTCCGGTAGGAAAAAGTACCCCAAGGACAAATGAAAGCAGTTTTTTGTTGATCTGCGGGAAAAATATTAATCTGATTATAGCTGGAGAAACCATCCATTAACGAGAAGATTTCACTTCCAGCACAATTGTCGACGATCTGGTCAATGAAGAGGGTGGGGTAATTGTCCTTAGGACAATCTTTGTTTATATCCCTATAATCGACACATACATGGATCGTACCTTGTTTCTTATTGATTGGAACTAGATTGGATACCTAATCGGTTAAAGCCACAGGATAGATAAAGTTGGGTTTAATAAGTTTCTCAACCTCAAGATTGATAGAAGTGGCTTTACGAGGGTGGGTTTAGCGTCCGAGTAAGTCTTAATTTCGTGCACAACAATATCGGGGTCAATACCCAACATCTCTTCATAGCTCCATGCGAAAACATCACGAAATTATTGAAAAAGGGATTTATAAGTGACTACCTCATCAACGGAACATGAAGCTCTGATATGAACATTCTCAATGACTCCAGGTTTAATGGATATGTCAAGAGGAACAGTGGGTGAAATGTTACTCAGGTTCCCTTGAAATAGCACATCGTGTGTTGACTTGGGAACAGAGGAAATGACAACAACAATCAACGGAGTCGAAATCCGTTGGTAACTCTCTACGGTGTGTTGCTCTAGGAAGAGAATGGAATGATGATGTCCATCATCCCATGGGGTGTCTTCCATGGACATAATTGACATGATCATTTCATCCATAGGAAATATGACGTGAAACGGATCAAGAGATGAATCACCAAGGGAGGGAGTGGAAGGGGTTGTCGATTGAATGGCTTGATAAGCGGATTCAACCGGACTTAAGGGCATTTGTTCACCATAGCGAAGATAATCATCGGGGTCAGGTACTATCCACAGGTCATGAGATGCAGGGGTTTTGCGAACAAAGGTGGAAATCATGTTGATTGAGGCAACAAAAGGAGGTGGAATATCGGGTGGTGGGATTGGGAATGTACCCATCAAAGTTAAATCTTTTAGAAGGCCCACACCAACATTTTGGTACCCAGGAGGTGTCTTTGAGATAAATGGTACGTTTCTAGTATGGGAATCAGAGTTAAAAAATGCTAGTTGGTCAATAGTAACAACCTTTCCTTGGTGTGGGAAACGTAACACATGGAAAAGTGTAGACACAACTGCACGCATGGAATCAATCCAACTACAGCCAAGTAAGAGGTTATAGTCAAGAGGCGCATCAAAGACCTCGACCTTGACATTGACCGATTTGTCTTCCAACTTAATAGACAACGAGGGGAGAACATCATAGGGTTTAAAACCAGAACCATTGAAGGCCTTAACTGTATTGTGTGATTCAGTGAGGGGAGGAGAGCCAATGGCTTTCCAACAGGTAACAAACATAACGCACGTCGAGGCACCCTCATCAATAACGGTTCTACAGATATTCTTGTTCTCTACGACGACTTAGATCTGAAATGCTAGTTGAGGGGGTAGCCTTGGAATGTGATCTTCCAGGTCAAAGATTATCAAATTTGTATCCGTGAGATCAATTCCACCAATGGCCTTTAACAGTGCCTTCCATTGAGCGGGACAACTTTGAAGGAATTCGAGAGCTGACATCGTGGAGGGTGCTTGCGCAAGGTCTTCTACAATACTTTAGTTTTGAGCAGCACGGGAATGAAGATTAAATGTAGACTTTCGAACAATGCCCTTTGGAGGGGGGCAGAGAACTGTATCGAGACCCGGTCGTTCGAGATGAAGAGGACCGTTGGGAGGTGGAGTGGAGGGAGGCAGTTGAACCAACGAAGGTGGCAAATCATCAACGTTCTCCTTTGAAGGAGAGTAATCTTTGGCCCGAGTTGTGATTGCAACGTATTTCCTTTTTGAATCACCAGCACACATAAGGACATATGAAGTGGTGGAAGAAGAGGGTTGGTCATGAATGACCAATTGGGCTTGTTGTTGAGAGGGGAAAGGTTGTGACAAAACGGCAGGTGTGGGAGGTTTCCCGGTCCCTTGAAGGAACTTAGTGACCTCGGCACGTCTTGGACAATCTTTCATGTAATGATCTTCACCACAGATAAGGCAAGGATATCGAGGTTTACGCTTATCCTTATCATCAACGGGTTGTGTTTTGGCTTTTTCGGCTTGCGGATTATTATTTTTATCCTCCTTATTCCTACCCTTTCATTTTTTAGATTTATTTTTGCTAGCAGGGGTAGATTGAACAGTGTTAACCTCAGAAGTTTTGTCGGTGGAAGGAGTGGGAGTTGGAGCACTGTGAACATCAAAAGCAGTAGATTTGGGATTGGTGTGAGTGGCCAACATGGATTTAGCATCACCATGGAAAGTCCCAATCACACCATCAACAGCATGAGAAGTTGTTGGGGTTGTTGAGGTAGCAGTGGTAGAAGGGTGAGGAGCATTAGAGAGAAAGTTGTCAAGGGTGCCCATTTGCGAATAAATGAGATCTAGGTTCTGAGCGCGACTGATCGCCTTCTCTTCAGTGACAACTCCACCCATGGAAATTTCATGAGCAATTTTATTCACGAATGATTTGGTGAACCATTCAGCCAATAACTGATCAGGAAGGTCGAGTTTGATCAAGCGTCTCCTCCGTCTCCACTCATGAATGTGATCGGAAATGTGAGTGGCAGAATATTTCTTAAAGGAACTCAACATCTCGGTTCCTATGTCGTAGTGGATTGGCAGTTGGTAATGTGTGAGAAAAGCCATGGCTAGGGTATTGAAGTCATTGAAGAAGCCTCACGGTAGTTCTATGTACCACTTTGCAGCTGAACCCGTGAGAGTTTGTTAGAAGAGTTGTAACCGAATGGAGTCGTCCATCAAAGAGTTGGATGAACACCAAAGGTGAAAGGTCATAACATGATTGTTTGGGTCTTCTCCTGGTCGACCATCAAACTTGGGAATGTCGGACGGTAATTTGGCTAGTATAACGGGCCAATGGGGAGAATGTAAGATACGATCATTCAAGATTCTGGACAAGTCGGGTAAATCCAAAGTGGATAAAAAGGGCAACTGTCTATTCACGTGAGAATACTGGTGACTTTGGGGAGGAAGTCCTGTCGATATACTAGTAGGACCGTAAGCAGTCGGCATGTAAGTCGAAGGTCCTAACAGATTCAGACGTGGATTTGGAGGCATGTAGCCCATAGGGTTGGGTTGGTTGGAAATGTTCCCTTGGAAAGGGACATTAGAGTGAACGTGCAAACCCCAAGAGGGATTTAAAGAACCCGGATATGGTTGGCCAAAACTAGGGGGCGCAAAATATTTAACTTGAGGACGTTGACCCCAAACAATTGTGGATTTCCTTGGGCAAGAAGGTTCCAAAATTGGGCTAGTGATCCTGGTATATTTTGTCCATAGGGTGGGTTATAACCTCCAACCGGGGGTTGTCTTCCAAGAGAAGGTTGTGCCCCAAGTTGAGTTTGACCCCCAAATTGAGATTTCCCTCCAGTGTTAGATTGCCCCCCAACGGGAATCTGATAACCAGAAGTGAATGATGGATGGGTGCCTCCAATCGGGTTGGAGCCACTAGGGCCAGATCCCCCAAGAAAAGGTGGATAAGACCCTCCAGAGAGGACCTGGGAAGGTGTACGAACAAAATCGACAGCAACATTGTACCCAGGTGGAACAAAAAGTCCAGAAACTTCGGATGGAACCTGGGTAGGGATGGGGATAGAAGTATTCAAAGCATGCTACCCAGGAGGAAGTGACGGGATAGGTCTAAACGAAAGTGGTGTACCAATGGGAGCTTGGTTAACCACCACATTCCCGGTAGGAATAGTCATAGCATGTGGGACCATAGTAGAATGGGCCATCTGGAGAGAAAAAGTCAAGTTAAGGCCAACTGACTGTGTGTCTGGAATGACAGTGGTATTGCTACTTGTACTAGCAAAATGATCTAGAGGTATCATGTAGGTAATAGACGTTTCAGGCAGTTGTGAGACAATAGGTGAATCGGAGCCCGCCCCAAAGTTGTCGTAAAGGTCTCGCACCGTGCGATGTGGGATTCCAAATATGTCAGTAGTAAAAAGGGGATTCTCGTCTCCAGGGCCTGTAAGGGGTCCGATCGGTATTCCAGAAGTTTCAACAACAAGATCTCCGGATGAATTCAGCCAGAGAATATGTCTCTCGTATCCAGGAGGTATTTATAAATCCTTTCGAGACTCGGCAATAATTCAAAAATTTTCTAAAGAGTCGGTTCTTTCCACTTGTGAAGTTACAGTGTCCTGGACCTCGCTCTGCTGAGGAGAGCCCTCCGGTGAATTAGGAGGAAAAGGTTGATAACCTTCCAGATCTTTCGAGGGTAGGCCTTGCATCCTACGTGAACAACGTGGAGGGTCAATGTTAGCCGAACCAAATAGTTTACGGAAAAAATCTATGGCCAACTACGGAAACAAAGAGCACTCGCTAATAAAATTTAGAAATCAAACCAAGGAAACAAACCTTCTTATTTCGAAGTCATTAGTTGGTGATAAAATCCAACATCGTGAAGTCAATACAAGAAGGGGCTAGGATAGAGCAGGTGGAAAAGTTACGTTGACGACCTACTTAACGGACTTACACCCAAGTGCAAGCTCCCACACATAATTGTGGGTATACCCTCTAAGGAGCTCGAGTGAGTCTGGCCAACGTTGATTCCAAGTACCGTGAAGACTTGCCCCTCCACAGTCACCTCGTGTAAGACCCTAAAGAAATAGGCTACTAAGGTTACCAAGAACAACAGTAGTGCTTGGGGAAACAATCGACAGTCTAATCCACGTGAAAAGGTAGGGTATCTAGCCCAAAATCAACTTGAGAGTCTTCCACTCATCATTGTGGGTATACCTTCAAGCAACCCCCATAATACACGCAATCTCTACACCAAGACCAACAAAGCAGGGTGAGTAACTCGACTAGTCCTAATGCGACTTCGTGATTGACCCTAGTGTGATAAGGGCTTCCCAAGACAAAATGTTGCAAATGGATTTGAACTCTCCCTATCACAAGATATTATTGTGTGTTTTATGATTTGGAGAGTGTACCTCACAGCCTATTCCAAAGCACTAGCCTAACTAATGTTAGTGTAAAAGATCCCTAGAAAATAAAAATTACTAATTAAATTTTAAAATTACGCAGTGTTTTTAGAGGTTGTTGTTTACTCAAGAGGGAGATGGAAATGAAACCAATGTTGTATGAGACCTTGACCCAATAATATGCAAAAAGAGATGAATGATGCAATCTTTCACTTCAATGAACTATAATTACAGTAGGGAGAAGGTATTTTTCTGGAATGACGAAAGCTACGAAATGTAATTTATTTTTCTTGAATGAACACGATTTCAAACAATCATAAGCAATAAAATTTCTCAAATTTTTCTCTTTAAAAAAAAAAAATGAATGCAAAAAAATTTCTTGTGAATGATTACTTAAAAAGAATAAATGACTTTAAATCTTCCTTTCCAAAACCAAGTCAGGGATGTAATGAAGAAAGGGAAAGTAATCAAAGAAAATGGATACACTCAACAAATACCCAAATCAAACTTTCAACGAAAATAAAAACAAAGATGACAAGAAAGTGTTTCACTAAATGCAAACAAAAATGTTTTTCCAATCAACAAGCAATCCAAAACATGTAAACAATCCAAAACCTTAAATCAAATCAAAAGACTTTTAATCAATCAAGCACTCAGATTCAAAATTAGAGATTATATCCTTGTTCATAAAAATCAAGAAGCAAAAAACTTATAGGATGACAAAGAAGGGTTTTCAATATCTGAAAACTAATCAACAACAAGTCTTGAACTCAGAAATCAGTCAGATACTGGCATCAAAAGTTCCACCCAGGTGATCAAAGAAAAACTGGGTATTATAAGACAAAAAGACCCAATCCAAAAAAATTTACAGGCAATGTCCTAGCCCAACAGTAGGGTACAGTGCGGCGATTAAAGGTTTTCGCAGGCTAGCTATGGGGTAGGTTGTGGAAAGTTCGCACTGGTCTAAACGGTTAGGGTGTGGCGATTAAAGGTTTTCATAGGCTGCATATAGGATATAGTGCGGATATGTCTGTAAACAAAGAAAAATTGGAAAAAGGACAAAGAGTCTAAATGAACATTCAAATCCAGAGAGTCTGGATGGATCACCCATAGACTCAGAGACTGAAATAAAATGAAAAGAGGTAGGCTAAAGGCAAATGGACAACAAAAAAAAAAAACCAGGTTTATTCCCCATTGGAGTCGCCAATTTTGTTATTGGATAAATCGGTAAATGCGGACATAAACTGACCTCCCTAGATCCACCTAGATCTAGAACAAAACAAGACAGGGCATGGCGCTTTCCCTAAGATTTAATCATTGAATTTACTATCAAAGAAGAGATGAGTGACATACCTTTGAATATCGCTTCCTTATATCTTTGTTGTCCTTGCTCCGCTCCGGTGCTCTTGTGATATTACATCTGCAATGACACAAACCAACCAAAGTGAAAGCAACAATAGTATATTCAATGAAAACTTATACATGTGATCAAGGAGTCATGTAATAAAATGAGAATGATTTTATGGGAAAGAAACATTCCACTGTATTATATTAAGTAAAAGTGGAAGATACAACCAAACAACCTTGATGTTGCGAAGTTCCCTTTTAGTAGCCCTTTGCTCCAACACACACTTGCTCCAAACTTGCACGAAGAATGTCCACAATAACTTGATGGACAAATGAAGACCTCAAACATCAATTGAAATAGAATTCCTCACACAATTCTCAGCCTATTCCTTCATCAATTCTTTACTTGCTTAATCTTGCTTCTTTGCTTAACCTTTTCCATGAGAAACCCATCATTATATAGGAGAAGGAGAGATGGTTAAAGAGATTAGGATGATCCCACCAAATCAGAGAAGCGAGTAGGATCCCAACCATACGGATGCCACCTCATATTCTAGAAGATTCCCTTCTAGAACCTTCGTGAACTTCATCATTTCCTTAGTCTTCAAACGCCGCCGCACCCTGCCTATAGAGCAGCCTGTGGAAACTCCGCAAGCCAGGTTTAGGACAGCCTGCAAAAATCAGGATTTCCGCACTGTGTCTTATGTCTAACCTGGGACGTCCTTCTAAAAAAAAGTTTTGTGGAGGAGGAAACCACTCACTTTTCTCATGAAAAATATCCTTTTGGGAGCCTAAACACATGCCTGTAGAAACATCACCAGAGTGACCAAAATAATGTGTAACAAGGAGTACGGGAGCCCCACTCTCCTACCATATGAGACCGAAGAGTAGAAGGGATGAATGGATGACTAGCCACTCTAAACATAGGGAATCTAGCATTGAACAGTTTGGATCTGGTCTGGATCTAAGGCTGTCTAGATCCAGACTGTCTACTGGTATGCCTAGAGGTAGACTCACCTTGAAAGGAAGGTCAGCAGGAGCTGAGGGAAAGGTGATATATGAAGAATTCAGAGAAGGAATAACTTCAGTCTCTGAATCCAATTATACTTGAAGCTGATTTGAAAATTTGAACTGAAGCTGATTTGGATATGAACTAAAGATTGCCGGAGGTTTCATTGGCCCCCTAGAGGCTCAAAATTTATACTTTTTTGGAAAATTCTTTCTTACGATTATGAGAAGATGTCATGGATGAAGTTTGCCTGTAAAATGTACATGACTAAGTTAAGACTGTTATGTTTTTTAGCCTAATGTTGTAAGCCTACATATTTATGTACCTTAAATAGAAGACTTTTTCTGGGATTTTGTAGATGATAGGAAGCAATAAAATGCCCCTCTGTTGATCTGTAAGTGCAACAACATATTATAAGTGTAATTTATTTTCTACTTGAATAGAAATGAAGACTTTTTCCTTGGGAAAAAAAGAAATGTAGCCAACCAACACTAAAATTATAACATATCTCTGCAATGGTACAACCAAGAATGAATTCACAACTGCTCATGCAACCAAGGGAACAATAATATATTCTTTCTCTTATCTTCTGCTTGACGAAAAAATAGCATTGAATGAAGCATGAAGAGCTCAGAACAACACAAGGGAATACAGTCCAACATTATTAGTCATGACCCTCACAGTCCTTTGGGAAGCAATTAAGGAATGCACAACATAAAAGGAACTGGGAAAACCTTGAGGAGCAAGCATACCTTCCAAAAGTATAGTGTCATTTGTCTAGTGACCAAAACTTTTATGGAGGTCAAAATAAGGTGCAACAATTTGTAGCCTTCACAAATCTAAATTTCTCTAAGCAGTGGGATCATTGAACTTACAAGTTACTAGTTCTCCAAAGACAAAAAAGGAGATAGATGCCAAGATAGAAACTTACCTCTTCCAGTATTTCAGGACATACGAAGTTTGAACAAACTCTTCAAGTACACCTTCCGTAGACACCAAGTATAATAAACAAACATGAAGTATCTGGGTTGTAACCAGTAGTAGAATATTAGCAAAAAAGCAATATCACATATGTATAAAATAGTAAGCTTAAATGATTCATATATATTAAGCTAAGTTGCATGGAACCACACTGGATCTGGATGCAGATATGGATCCAGATGAGGGAGTGCTCTCTTAGATCAAGAGTTATATAATCTCCTTTTTTAATGTAATTTGCTGACAGATTATGATGCTCTATTAAGACTTCCTTCGCAAATGGAATTATGGAAGCATACAATAATTTTACACTACCACTAAGCTTACCAAGACATTCTTTACAATCTTTAAAAGGCATAAGAGTGAAGTTGAACCCATCTAAGGGTGGGTTGACCTTCATTCAACAGATGTAGATATTAAACTAGGGCATATTTACCTTTATTAGCAGCTCCTGTCCCTAACATGTGTGGCTCTTCAGGTAGAAAAAAATCCCCATCATTAGAAATCACACTTCTACGATGAATTTGATCTTGGTTCCAGCTGTGAATAGTAGAAAAGCTGAAACAACAAAAGATTAAGCTTTTATTGGAAAAATATCATATTTTATTCCATCAAGATAAGAAACAATTAACATATAAAATTGGGTGTCACTCACAAAGGCATTGAACAAGAGTGCATTTTTTGCTATCTCCTGAAAATTAGCGCCAGTCTTGCAGGAAGAACAAGTTGAAATTGGAAGAATTCCCCTCTTAAAATGATCACTCAGTCGAGCCTTTCACTTCCTATTCCACTGCTGTAAGAACAAGTCGGGGAAATATTTTCTTTTCAATCACTACAGCCATAATGACGGCAACCGTTCTCTCTCGACGGACGGTCGCTCTCACCAGGACCTTCTCTTCCTCACAGGCCCGAAGAGTCAACAACTCTTCCAACTCCCTTGGGAGTTCTTTACCCATAGTACGCTCCTCGACGATATCCCTTTCGCAAGTTGGGAAATCGGGTTTCGTGGATCACGAACCTTACGACACTGGTCTCGTGTCACTTGAAACACCGAGCCCCGAATGTCGATGGTCAATGGTCAATGCTCCGTGCTGCTCCGGTGGGACCCGTCACAACTCGGGACTTCGCTATTTCTCCGTGCTCTTTTCAGCCTTGAAAACGCCGAAGTGCCGAGTCCCGACTCCTCGGGATCTCGTGCCACCTGTCCCTCCCCTGATCGACGGCTCCCGTTAATTCGGGAAATTGCGACTCGCGATTTCAACGGGTAAACTCTTATCTAGTAAATTTCCATATGCTGATATGCGATGACGCTTGATTCGGTCCGCGATCTAACTCCCTCGCAGCTCCTTTCAGATCTAACGGTCCGCAGGGACTCGCGACTCTTCTCCACGATTTCAAGTCATCAATTCTCTTCCTCTTGATAAATCCTTTGTTCCACCACCTTCGCCCTGCGTGAACTTCACTGGGGTCTGCTCCCACAATGAAGCAAAGGAACTATCCCTCCTGAGATTTACCAACTCTAACCCTCTCAGAGATCTTTGCGCACACTGATTGCACTCAACTTCGACAGCTTTCAAAAGTGTTGAAGTCCTCCCAAGTCCGGTACACTCACAGTCACGGTAACCCCGGCCTTTTCCTGCTCAGACTTGCTACTGAGACCTCAATCTGACCTGAACTCTACCTGCACGGTTCGAATAACCTAACACAACTCCGGGTCGATGAGAATAAGAGCTTCACTATTGAACCTCCTCAACGCACTCTATGCGGAGGAATTCGACTGCACTCTATGCAGGAATCTCCTGGCTTGAACAGTGAACCGATTGAAACTCATTCTCTCCTTTCTCCCAGATTTCTAATCTTCCATGAAATTACATATACAACATATACGACGAAGGCATAAAAAGAAGCAAGTATGCAACAACATAATATCAACAACACACAGAAAATAATCACAACCATGGAATTGAATCAAGCTTTCCTATTAATTCAATATCTGTACATGGGGATTCTTCACCAATTCTCTGCTTTGCTCTCTCCTTGCTCCTGAATGCTAATGTTCGATAATGTTACAATGTACAAAGGAGGGTGCCTATATTCCATTTTCCCTCTCGAAAGAAAAACTGTCTAATCTAGACTTAATTAATTTATCTACTTGCATTAAATCTAATAAATGCCTCATCTACCTAAGGACGAGAGCTTATCTTCTTAAGGTCCGTTACAATGTACAAGTGCACTTCATTACATCAACGCATTAATGTTTGGCGCAACCAATATCAAGGTAAAATTCAAAAAGAAGTTTGCTGGCTTGTCTAGCTGTCTTTCTCTATTTCCCGCGCTGGCTCACTTGATGAGGTGTGGATGCTCCTGCATCATACTCCTCGGCTCAAAAGATTTCATGGGCTCCTGTCCATGAGCTCCTACAAAGTATGCCCATGCTTCTGTATCATTTCTTCTGTCTCCCAGCTGGCATCCTCCACTGGGTGGTTCTTCCACTTCACCAAGTATTCAAAATATTGCTTCCTCCTGGTTTTCCTGCCTTTTCTCTTATCCAATATACACTCCATATGAGGTTTCTGTGCAACTGGCAACTGCTTCTGCCACTAGATCACTGGTCCTTCAGCTCCAGCCTCTGCTTCTCCAGCATTATACGGGTATAAATCCGAAACATTGAATATCAGAGATATCCCGATGTCATCCAGCAACTCAAGCTCATATGCATTTTCTCCAAATTTTCTGAGGACCCTGCACGACCTGATCTTCTTCATCTTGAGCTTGTTGTATGTTCCCCTTGGGAACCTTTCCTTCCTCAGGTGCACCAGAACCATGTCTCCAACTTCAAACCGAAGCTACCTTTTCCACTGATCGACTCTGCGCTTATACTCCTGATTGGATTTCTGCAGTCACTGCTTCACCTCCGCGTGAAGTTCCTGCATCGCTTCAGCGAACTCTTCAGCCCTCGCGCTGCTAGTTTCAGCCTGTTATGACTTCTTGAGCTCAGACACTCCTCTCGGCTATGTTCCATACAAAATTTGAAATGGGCTCTTACCTGTACTTCGATTCACCGAATCGTTGTACGCGAATTCTGCCTGTGGTAAAATCTGATCCCAACTGGTGTGATGCTCCGTCACCAGGCTTCTCAATAAATCCCCTAAGATTCTATTGACCACCTCGGTCTGTCCATCTGTCTATGGATGATAAGCTGAACTGAATGCCAAGTCAGTCCCCAGCTTCTTCCATAGCGTCCTCCAGAAATGACCTATGAACTTCGTATCTCGATCCGAGACTATGCTTCTCGGCAATCCATGCAATCGCACAATCTCTTTGAAAAATAAATTCGCGACGTGGGTTGCATCGCTTGTCTTATGACACAGAATGAAATGTGCCATCTTCGAGAACCTGTCCACCACCACAAAGATGGAATCCACTCCTCGCTGTGTTCTCGACAATCCCAAAACAAAATCCATACTAATTGCCTCCCATGGCCTCTCAGGTATAGGCAATGGCTGGTAGAACCCTGTGTTCTTCTTTCGGCCCTTCGCATGTTGACATATCCTACACCTGTCAACAAACCTCTTAACTTCTGCATGCATTCCTGGCCAATAATACGATTCGCTCAGCTTGGCGAATGTTTTGTCATGCCCGAAATGACCTGCTAAGCCTCCGCTGTGTTTTTCCTTCACCAAATTCTCTCTCATAGAGCAATCTGGAATGCACAATTGGTTGCCCCTGAAGAGCAATCCATCTTGGATCATAAAATCTATCCATGGGCTCCGATCCCTGAGAACTGGATTCTTGGCTGCCTCGTATGCCTCTCCAAAGTCCGCATCACCAGCATACATATATTTCAGATTCTCAAAACCCAGCGTTTTTGACTCTGAACTCCTGCAGCAATAAACATTTCCTGCTCAAGGCGTCAACTACCTTGTTAGCAGTCCCCGAAATGTGCTTGATCACGAATGTGAAATTCTGCATATATTCCACCCATTTCGCATGCTTTTGATTCAGCTTCTCCTACTGACTCACGAACTGTAATGCGTGATTATCACTGTATAGTACAAATTCTTTGGGTATTAAGTAATGCCTCCACTTCTTCAATGCCTGTATGATGGCATAAAATTCTTTGTCATACGTGGAGTATTTTAACATTGCATCATCCAGATTCTTGCTGTAATATGCCACAGGTCTGTCATCCTGACTCAGGACCCCTCCAACAGCATATCCGCTAGCGTCACACTTCACTTGGAAGATCTTCTGAAAATCATGCAGCACTAACACTGGCTGCTCGGTAATCTTTAGCTTCAACAGATTGAATCTCCTCTCAGCCTCGGCCGTCCACTGAAAAACTTTATGCCGTTTCTTCACGGTGTCCATCATTGCGGCGCTAATCCCACTAAAATTCCGAATGAATTTCCTGTAGAAACTAGCGAGTCCATTAAAGCTCCTTACCTCGAAAATGTTCCTTGGTGATGGCCAATCCCTGATTACTTCAACCTTCTCAGGATCCATCTTCAATTCGTTCGCCGAAATTACAAAACCCAGATAGATGAGTTCTGTCTGCATGAAGGAACATTTCTTCAAATTTATCAGCAACTTCTCCTGCTGTAGCCTTCTCATTACAATGGCTAGATGCCTCAAGTGCTCAGCCTTGGTCTTGCTGAATATCAGTATGTCGTCCAGGTATACGACCACAAATTTGCCAATGAATTCCCACAAGACTTCATTCATCAGCCTCATAAAAGTGCTCGGCGCGTTTGTCAACCCAAACAGCATGACCAGCCATTCGTACAAACCCTCGTTTGTCTTGAATGTTGTCTTCCATTCATCTCCCTCTCTCATCCGGATCTGATGATATCCGCTCTTGAGGTCAATCTTCGAAAAATAATTTTCCTCACTCAGGCAATCCATCAAGTCGTCCATTCTCGGCAGTGGAAACCTGTATCTGATGGTGATCTTATTAATCGCCCTGGAGTCTGTACACATCCTCCAGCCTCCATCCTTATTTGGACTCAGTACTGTTGGCACAGCACACGGACTTAGACTCTCTCTGACTAGTCCCTTGTCCAACAGATCGTGAACCTGCCTTTTGACCTCTTCGTTCTCCTGAGGTGTCAACCTGTATGCTGCCTTATTCGGAAAACTCGCTCCGGGTATGAGGTCAATGTGGTGACTCACACTCCGCATCGGTGGCAACGAACGAGGTAGTTCGTCCACGATGATATCAGCGAACTCTCCCAACAGTTGTTGAATCCCTTATAGCAAGTCATCCACTCTTGTGCTTGTCAGAATGATTCTCGGCTTCCTGACAACAAATAATTGTGGATCTTCATTCTTCTCTATCTCTGTGAGAAGTTCCTTCCCACTCATGAGAAGAATCGTGCTGCTCACTTCCGGCTCCACCTTCTTATCTTTTATCGGCAGCAGTTTATGGATTCTTCCATCCTTCTCCAAGGTATATGTGTTCATCCTCCCGTCATGAACAATATTCCTATCATACTGCCATGGTCTTCCCAACAGTATGTGACACACGTCCATGGGAATAACATCACATAGAATCTCATCATGGTAATTCCCAATTTTAAATTTAACTAAGCATTGTTTAGTGACACTAACCCGGTGTCCTTTCTGTAACCACGAGACTTTATACGAGCTCGGGTGCTTAGTTGTTGTCAGCTCCAATTTCTCCACCATCTCGATCGAAATGAGATTGTCAGTGCTCCCACTGTCAACTATGACTTTGCATTTCCTGTCCTTGGCTGTACAAGCCGTTCTGAATAGTCTGCTCCTCTGCACTAGGTTCTCCACCTCCTTCTCGGGTGTCAGAAATATTTTATGCATCCCCAACGATCTTTCGTTGTCCGCATCTTCGCTCTCCACGTCATGCCTCTGCACCTCAGCGACGTGAGATTTTCCCCTGTCCATCCTGTCTGGACAATCCACGGCTTTGTGTTCGTCTTTACCACATGTAAAACATGTGATAATTTCTCCTCTCCCTCTGCCTCGACCTCGGGTACGAGGAAATGTGTTCACACCAGCATAATCTCCTTGCTGATCATCTTGCTGCCTCCTCGGCTTAGCATTTTGTTGTCTCTGCTG
>JASDQU010102535.1:253935-264800 GCA_032191745.1 Picea mariana
TTAAGCTATTATTAGGTTTCTTTTCAATTCACTAAATAACCATAGCATAGATAGGATCACTGAGAAATACACAATCACAAGAGACACATCATTTATCCTGGGAAACCCTCATGGGGGAGAAAACCCAACAAAAACTTCCTTAATATAGATATCCAATACAATGCCAAGAGAATAAACCAAACACTACAGAAAGTCCTCTCCAAGTAATGTGCCTCTCTCTCTCTCTCTTCCTTCTTCTCTAATTGCATCTCCAAACTTGTGCTCTGATGAACAAGTGAGTGAGTGAACAAATGAGGCGTTGGCCTCTCTTATTTATACTATCTGGCAGGTGTTGAACTGAGATGTCTTTTCACTGACAGGTGTTGAACTAAGGTGTCTTTTCACTGGCAGGGCCGACTTATCATTTTGGGTGGTTATAACCACTTTAATATATTATGGGGGCCGACTTCTCATTCTGGGTGGTTATAACCACTTTAATATATTCTGGGGGCCGACTTCTCATTATGCATATTACAATTAGGGTTTGACCAATCCACAAAAGGGGATTTGGTCATTTACAATGCCAGACATTATCAATCCACAAAAGGGGATTTGGTCATTTACAATGCCAGACATTATCAATCCACAAAAGGGGATTGATCTAATGAATAATACATCAATAATAAATAGAATACTCTTTGCAGTTACAATATTTCAACACTCCCCCTTAACAAGAAAGGTATTCTACAACAACATCAGGCGAGAGAGAGGGTAGCAACATCAACAACATCTGGAACACTAACTGGCATATCTATAAATCATCGGAAGTTTTTCTTATCATCATCATTCACACCATGAAGCTGGAGTAGCATCATCATCCTCATCAGCATTTGGCTGAATTAACATCATCATCTTCTTTAGCATGAGGCTAAAGTAATATCATCAACATTTTTAGCACAAGGCGAAAGTAACATCATCATCTTAAGCATTAAGGCTGAAATAACATCATCATCATCATCTTCAGCAAGAAGCTGAAGTGGCATCATCAACATCTTCAGCAAGAAGCTGAAGTGGCATCATCAACATATGCATCAACATGGATTAGTATAACACTAATACATCATCATCATCAATAACAACAACAACACAGCACAAAGGCTGAGCATCATCAACATTAGCACTAGGCTGAGAATCTTCAGCATGAAGCTAGCATCACAGCACGAAGTTGGCAACACAACATCATCAACACGAGGCTGGAATCACAACATGAGGATGGCAACACATCACCAGAGCACGAGGCTAGCACATCATCAGCATGAAGCTAGCATCATAGCACTAGGTTGGCACATCATCACAGCAATTAAGCTGGCACATCATCACAACAATTAAGCTGGCACATCATCACAACAATTAAGCTGGTACATCATCACAACAATTAAGTTGGCACATCATCACAACAATTAAGCTGGCACATCATCACAGTAATTAAGCTGGCACATCACAACAACATTTTGTGGTACTTTGATAGATCCAAAGGACATGCCCAAGAATCATAATATTCCCTAGGATATAAAATCCTAACGAAGCTACCACCACTGATCATGATACCATAGTATTATTAGCACTGCTCCCCCTTTCAAGGGAGGTCCTTTCGGACTATACCAAGCTTGTCTTGAAAGTGTTCAAACTTTACACGAGACAGAGGCTTGGTCAACACATCTGCAACGTGTCCATCCATGCTAACATATTGGAGCTTTATGGCTCCTCTCTGCACCATATCATGGATGTAATGATATCGGATCTCTATGTGCTTCGACTCATCATGGAACACATGGTTCTCCGTAATTTTTATACAACTTGGTTATCACATAGAATCACGGTGACTTCCATCTCCAAATCAAATAGATCAGTCAACAACATCTGAAGCCATATGGCTTCACAACTGGCGGAACATGCAACAATGTGTTCTGCTTCTGTCGTGCTCAGAGCAATGTTGAATTGCTTCTTACTCTGCCATGAGATCGTGGATGACCTCAGACTAAAACAACATCATGAAGTTCTCTTTCTATCATAAACACTTCCAGCTCAATCTGAATCGGTGTAACTACTCAGTCTGAAGTCATGATCTCTAGTATAATAGAGACCAAAATCCAACATACCCTTAAGGTATCTCATCATATGTTTTGCAGCAACAATGTGAACACGTCTGGGTTCTACCAGATACTGACTCAAGGAAAAACATATATCTAGCCTGGTATTTGTCAGATACATCATTGAACCAATAATCTGTCTGTACAGAGTAGCATCAATCAATTATGATGAGGTATCTACGAGGAGCATCAACTTCATTTCCATGGGTGTGTACATGGATTTGCATTTCAACATGTCAACCCTTTTCAATTTTAACTGCATACTTCCCTTGGTTAAGGAAGATCTTCTCTGTGCTCTGCCAAACTTCAAGACCTAAGAAATAATGCATTTATGTCTTTCATCAAACTCTGTGGCGAGCTTCTTCTGCAATCTGTGATAAGATTTTCTTCATCTTATCAAGGATACATCATCTACATATAGTAATAACATCATTGGCTCATCATTCATAACATTGAGGTAAAGGTTAGAATCAACTTTATTCTTGGTAAATCCCAAGCTCATCAGGAAACTGTCAATTCTTCCATACCAAGCTCTAGGAGCTTGCTTCAACACGTACAAAGTTTCCTTTAATTGGCAGGCATGAGTCTTTCTATCTTCAATCTTCAAATCAAATTTTCTCATTACATTGTACCAATCTGGTACACTTGCTCAGCTGCAACTCAATCTGCACAATCATGTGTTAGCTCTATGTGCTCTCTGCAAGGCACTATCTGTCTCACTGCCTAAGAGTATGTCCTTTACTTTCTTTGCAACTGTTCCTTCTGGAACTGGGAATCTACACCTACAGCTGCTCTGAAGCTAAGAATGGTTGCTCCATTCTCACTGTGACTGCTAAAATATGTGAGTAACTCTTCTTATTCTATCACGACAACAGTTTCATCTGAAACTGAGAGTGGCTCAATAACTGATACTGAAGGTAGCTCTTCTTCTTTCATGGAGGTGACTCTTTCTTTTATTGTAGTCATGTTTCCATGACCCAACTAATGTACCACACCAACTACCACTCAATTTTAAATATGGGGATTGCTCCCCATGCATCTCATACTATATATGAATCATGGTTGTTCTGGTTGTCTTCATAAATATTGGAACTATTTCTTCAATAAGTGTCTCATCATAGTTTTCTCCCTTTTGCTGGGAGAATCCTCTAGACACACATCAAGCTTTGTACATCTGCAACATGCTTAATCTGTATAGATCAATCTTGGAAGTCAATACTGACTTCTCTTCTAGTCTCATGGAAGAATCCATATCCTAATCTTTCTGACTGGCTTCCTTCTATGTTACTAAAACAAGGGAATCTTCCCAGGAGATTTCATATCTCCTAGAAGTTTCTGAAGCTATGATCTAGTCTTCTCACGACATCTGTCTCCTAGTCCTAAATGTTGTCTCTTCATCTGATCCTCTCTGAGATCAAGCTTACTCTCGATTTCTTCTGAGTCTACAAGGACTTCATCATCTCTCACAAGGTATACTTGGTGTTGAATACCAAGTCTAAATATGAAGGATTAAGTCATGCTTCAAACGAGTTCTGCTTCCTATCAAAGTGGCTTCATTATCCTTTGAATAGGTCTACTGTGAGTTCTTTGCTCTAATGTTCGGTCATTTTTGGAGCCTTCTGCTCCTTACAATCAATCTTCATATGAGATACTTTGAATCTCAAAAGATAGTTTCTTCTTCATCTTCTTTGGTACATGAGTGTATATGGTCATGTACATAGTCCGCTTCATGTCTCATATAGTGTGTTTCCTTTAACAACCTTCACTATAGCTTCCTTAGGGTTATCACTTGTGACCTGAAACAAGGTCAACAAAACAAAAAGAAAGAATAATACTCTTTTGATAATAGTAGATAAAACAATAGCACGAATAATCATCACAGTAGCTCCTTTAGAGCTATCACTTGTAACATGTCTGAGGTAAAGATCAAAAGTAAGAAATACAATACGAAATGAGGTCAACACTCTTCTAGTGTTGTGATCAAACATTCCTCCATGGTAACCTGGGATCAATAGAAGTTTCTCCTAGAGGATATGTTAGTTGTATCTGGCGAATGATTACATTAAGCATTTATCTCAATATGCTCACATGCTACCAAGTATAATACTTTTCAAAGATTGATATCTCAGCTATAGTGTTTACTTGTAAAGGGGTAGTTATCAACTTTGTCATGTGCAACTTTGAATCTTATCAACTTAATTAATCAAACCTAGAACCTGGAATCTTGTCCTCAAGAATGAGTGTGTGTTGCTTTTCTTCCAAGTCTCCTTCACTCAGGATGACAAGTGCTTTCTTCAACCCATCTTTTGTACTAGGACAATATGCTATCTTGAAAAAAGGTTGGGTTGGAGAATAAACTCTATGATCTCAACTTTAATCCATATAATACCTTGACTTTAATTTTGACCAAAGGTTAGAAACATGCAACAATGATCAAAATAATGTCATAACAAATAGATGCATATCAGAATAATAAAACCTGGGTTGCATTATTCCTTTGAATGTGTTGGATCTATGGCAAGAGATCCCTTCTCCTACAAATACCCTTTAAGGCTTAATCATTTAAACATGTGTGAGTACATACCTCAGATAACATTTGTAGGTAGTGACACCATCTGGTAGCAGCGGTAATGATCACCAACTCTTAAAAACTTCAAGGGTGACTGCAACTGGTACTATGACTGATACTTCTACTAATACTACAACTGCAATTGATATTGCAACTAATTCTGAGACTGCAACTGTAACTTAGGGTTTTATGAGGAAACCCTAATTTTTCAAACTTCAAATTTTGAAATTCTGATCCAGGGGATAGATGTGCTAAGCTGAGGGGAGTAAGTTGGTGCAATCAGATTTCTAAAAATCCAAATTTTACCCCTTCAAACTTGATCAACGAATTTCTAGACTGGTGCTTCTAGTTTTCTGGTACTTCAGGTTTTGTGGTACTTCTGGTAATCTGGTACTTCTGGTTTTCTGGTACTTCTGGTACTTTGTGAAAACTAGGGTTTCACTTTCTGGGAGATCTACCCACTGAAAAGGTGCGCTAAAGGTGGCAAAGAGTTCCTTGGGCTAGGGCGCACTTTTCTAAATGACTTTGAGGCTGAAAACCTTCTTCAATAAAAATCCCTAATTTTCATGTACGTCAATAGTGACGTTTTTCTTTTTCTTGTGAAAGATGCTCTCTTCAGCTTAGCTCTGATACCATGTTAGAGTTTAAGCTATTATTAGGTTTCTTTTCAATTCACTATATAACCATAGCATAGATAGGATCACTAAGAAATACACAATCACAAGAGACACATCATTTATCCTGGGAAACCCTCATGGGGGAGAAAACCCAGCAAAAACTTCCTTAATATAGATAGCCAATACAATGCCAAGAGAATAAACCAAACACTACAGAAAATCCTCTCCAAGTAATGTGCCTCTCTCTCTCTCTTCCTTCTTCTCCAACTGCAGCTCCAAACTTGCGCTCTGATGAACAAGTGAGTGAGTGAACAAATGAGGCTCTAGCCTCTCTTATTTATACAATCTGGCAGGTGCTGAACTGAGGTGTCTTTTCACTAGCAGGGCCGACTTCTCATTCTAGGTGGTTATAACCACTTTAATATATTCTGGGGGCCGATTTCTCATTATGCATATTACAATTAGAGTTTGAGCAATCTGCAAAAGGGGATTTGGTCATTTACAATGCCCGGCATGATCAATGCACAAAAGGGGATTGATCTAATGAATAATACATCAATAATAAATAGAATACTCTTTGCAATTACAATATTTCAACAAGTCAAACATAGGCACAATGATTCAAATTCCGTTGTGCTAACAATAAGCAAGGATCTCTGTGGATTGAATTTGTAATCAAAAAATTTGAACCGATGGTAATTATGCCCATTCATAATAAATAATTGATAAGATGCGTGCACTACATTCAACAAATCAACCATCCCAGTGACATATATACATATACATTTGTCTTCAGATTGGTTACATTGACCATGGACAAGGGTTATACACAGGCTTCTATAGTTATCTTCCCAAAGCAATGAAATCACAAAAACGTATGGTTGTAGCCAATAGTTAATAACTCTACCATTGCAGCACTTTATTACCTCATACTTCAAAAAGAGAAAAAGGTAGAAACAATTGGGGCAATTTGAAATCTTTTGACTGCTAAGAATTAATATTCCATTGTACGAACAAACAAGGGAACGATGGACTAATAGCATCAATTTCACCAGGCAGATGAAAGTAGTTTAGGACAACGTTTTTGGAAAATGGAATGCCCAACAAACTAAACATCAAGGACTCGACAATGATTAATTAAATGTAAAGCCCACACATACAATAGTAATGATCTCTTTTATAGATATTGTAGGTTGTTGTAAGATCTAACTAATTCCTGTTAGAGATGAAGAGGTGGAGTGATTATCTCAACCATCATCCAACAATAATCTCTATTAATAACTCATTGCCTAATAACTAGTTACAACTTGGCATTATTGTTGTTGATTGCAGCTTCATGAGACATCCTCCAGATCGTTTTTCTCTGGACTGAGTTGAGACATCTGTGTGAGGGAGCCCAAGTGTTGGGTGTGCCCATGTGATGGGTGTGCATTAGAGTCTGGATTGAGTTGTTATGACGTGTGGTCTCTTGTCTACTCCTCTGGACTAAGTTGAGATGACTTGAGATGGTCTCCTGCTTTGTACTCCTCTGGACTCAGTTGAGTCAGCTTGAGATGGTCTCCTGCCTTGTACTCCTATGGACTTAGTTGAGTCGGCTTGAGATGGTACTCACGTGGACTCAGTTGAGTGATCTGTTGAGTATGACGTCCATGTGGTTGAGCACAGGTGGACATGTCCCTAGTGGCTGAGCACTAGTGGATGTGTGAGATCCTTGCTATATTGTCTGAGAGTAAGATTTACTTGTAACCTTAATTTGTGATGTAAAGGGTACAAGTCGGCCCCACCATATGTAAGATAATTAATATTGTGTAATGATTAATTATATTATTGAGTTATCAAGGTCAACCGTATTGTGCCAATAGACACACCTTTTGTTGTGTCAGTTCTTGTATAAATAAAGGTGAATCCCCATTGAGGATTACACACTCTCACTTGTCATCTCGAAATTTCAGCAAGTGCATGTACGACTGAAGTGCACACCTCTCTTGGGCGCTAGGTTCTAGGTTTTAGTAAGCACCCTCTTGTGTGCTAGGTCTATGGTGTTGGGGGATCTTCTCTTGAGAATATAGCAAATGATTGTTGGGTTTTTCCCTTGTTTGAGAAGGCTTTTCCCAGGATACTTCTTGTGTTCTTGTGCATGGTTATTCTTCTTGTGATCTTGGTTATTGCAGCACTTGTGTATGGTATTGCTGCATTGTTTATGGTTCAAGTACATGATAAATGAAATAAACTACATGTGCATGAGCTAAGCATCTTAAAATTCAACAATTATTACATAAGTAAGCATTATAATCTAACACCCCCCCTTAAGGATTACACCACTAAAAAACAAACTCACTGAAAAAAAACACCCATTGATTGAACATAACTAAAAATAGGATCAAACATTCTTCAGAAGCTTCATCTTTGAAAACAATGCTTGGAACAATAAGACTCCTCCATGTTGCTCCCTATTCCACTGAAAGGTATAGCCTCTTAGCTGTGATCCAGGTTTCCCATCATTGGACATCATTAGCACTTGAAATGTATGATACCAAACTTCCAGATCCTGAATCTCCCCTTAACTATTGGAGAACAATCCCCACATGCATGTCTCATAACCCCAATAAGGTATAGTTTCTCTAATCCACATGCATCCTAGACTATTGAACAACTATCTATCTTCCACTGCATCCCTCCCTATCTTCAAAGTGTAAGCCTCATAAAATGCGAAAGACAATTGTCATCATAACTAATCTGTATTAATAAGAATTGGACGTGGTCACCTGAAGCAATGTGTTTTAATTATAGTAATTAAATTCACTAACTTCCATATGCACCGTCCAAAAGCTTCATAGCTGGTCCATAAACCTTATGGTAGCATTGCTCGAAAGAGTACACAAGGCACAACACTACCTCCTTGAAAAACTTATTGGCAACTTGTCAATACAGAGGAGATCGAAATTGGAATTTCAAAATAAAAAAAATGAAGATCACAAGTTCCCTCGATCGACCATTATTGAATTCCCATATGTTGATCAAGTAATCAAAAACACTGCTTTTTGAGACAGTGATCTTTATATACTTACGCTTTTTCGATTCAACATAAGACATATATCGCTCAATAGGCAACCTGAAATCCATCATTACGAATTGAATCCAAATTGAAATGCTATAGTTTGGATATGAATATGAATCTGGTCTGGTGTCAATATGAGAGTCAAGCTCTGAAGCTACTACAGATCTGGGGCTGAATGCGAAACAATATGAGGAATAAATCATTCTGCAATCGATCATGTACCTTGAGTGCTACAATCTGGATCAATATGGTTAAGTGCCCAGCATCTGATGCTACGGATTGGAGAGAGTTGGTGACTTGAAATCACTGCATGAACACTACTATTCTGCAATATGACAACCATCGATCAGATTGTGAAGGGCCATGCTCTGCAGAGGTGAAACACCAAAAATTCAGCCCAATCTATTGTTTGATATATAACTTCCTTTCTCCTTGTGCGACAAATTGAACTCGCTGTCTATGATGACCTCAATGCCCTACAACAGCTGAGATTCTTTGACTGTGGTGTATGACAAAATACAATCAGTTTACAACACAGAAAACCAATAAACCATCAGCAAAAGCCATAACCTAAAACTAGATCACTCAGATGCAAAGTCAACGCTGAGGGTGAAGAGATACGAAATAAGTTTGATTCTGAGTATGGATCTGAGTGTAAAGCAGTAGACCCACAACCACAACACTGCCTAGTTGTAGCACTAGCACGATGAGTGAGGCACAGATCAAAACAAATCAGAGACAGGGCATCTAAGAGAGGCATGTACCAGCTGCAATCTATATCGTTCTAAGAATGGAGGAGGCACACAACTATGAAGGAGACGACCNTATGAAGGAGACAACCAAACCACTCTTCCACTGTCAACAATCTATAAACGATTTGAAAAAGTGCAAATGTGGATTTGACCCTCTGAACATTCTGAACTCTGAGGCTGCTTGCAAGAGGAGCACTTCTCTCCCATGGATATGCTGGAGAAAATTGCAATGAGGCCTGTACACAGATATAGTACAAAGATTTCTGATCCATCAAAAGAAAACAAGCCACGATCTAAAGCCTGTTTGAGGGAGATTCCACACAGTCACCTAGATCTTGGAATATCGCTCTCTTTTATAATGGAGCCAAGTGACCTCACTATATCTGATCTGATCTTGCTCTCTTGACAAATTTATTATATTTCTGACCTGCTACAACAATCATTCTCTTTTCCAAACTCAGATGAAATTCCACTTGGCAGCGTTTCATAAATCAACTACAGATTACTGCGATAGTTTTCTCTTCAGCAGTAAGATCAACACATCAGAATGTAGCTATACTTATTCAGACAGTAAAACGCTGAAATCCAACTATCTACACTAAACAAACTCTCCCTTATGCTTCCCTAATCCTACAGCTAGAAGAATTACAATGAGCTCATGTTCTAGCCCCTCTTGTGAGAGAGACTATCCTAGATCTGATACCATATAAGAACACAAATGATAACACAACAAAGTAATTAATTAAATGTAAAGCCCACACATACAATAGCAATGATCTCTTTTATAGAGATTCGCAGTTGTTGTAAGATCTAACTAATTCCTATTAGAGAGGAAAAGCTTGAGCGATTATCTCAACCATCCTCCAACAATCTCTATTAATAACTTAATGCCTAATAACTAGTTACAACATGACATTATTACATAAGTAAGCCTTGTAATCTAACAAATATTTTATTGTTATATCTCTATTGCACTTTGGAGGGCGCACTTAGTGAGCTCTTCTAGGTGGACCCTTGAGCACATCCTCCTAGATTGAAGACTATTATATTATATTTTGCATGCATCCATTCTTGGAGGGCAAATTATTGTGGACATCTTGCATGTTGACCTAGTTCTCATGCCTATTTTTAGTTGTACGCCTTCTCTTGGAGATTTTTGTTGTAACTTCTTTCCTATTTTTGGGAGGGCAAGTTCTCTAGGAGAGGCCAACGTCCACATGCCTTGATATTGTCCACCGTGGATCTAACTACTCCAATATTTTACTATTTGTTGACTTGTCCTCGAGTTAGAAAGATAATATATTTTATTGTATGAGAGACTTAACCCACTCTATATAAAGAGGAGTTTCTATCCATTTCAAAAGGTAATTGGCAATTGGAGATTTAGGAGTTCGAGAAGTGATGAAGTATCAAGCTTAGGAATTGAAGCTTGATGGAGCTCCTTTGTACTACTACTCTTGAAGATTAATGGAAGATTGAGGTATTGATCCACTTTGACATATGGTTTATTCATGCTCTTCAATTTGTTGCTCATCTTATTGTAGATTCTTCTTGTCATTCTTTTATAAAGGCTTAGTAATTAATTTCATCTAAAAATAAAGTAATTTAAGGGTTCTCCCTTTTGCTTTATTTGTTGTTTTTATTTCTGCACTTATTCTCCTTTCTTCTATCAACTAAGTTGCAGATTTGGAAGCACATTATATCCACAAAGCAGCACCTTTATAATGTGATTGATGAGTG
>JASDQU010102535.1:264820-276488 GCA_032191745.1 Picea mariana
GCCTTGACATCTGTCCTCCACTCGGCTATCGGGAAATCGCGATTCTTGGTACACAAGGTCACAGGCCTTGCAAACCTTCGAATCCCGACTCCTCAGGATCCTTCACCACGTGCTCTTTCTGATCAATGGCCCTAGTTGATTCGGGAAATTGCCGGTCGCGATTTCAAAGAGCTTGAGCTCTTGTCTCCAGGAACACCGAATGCCAAACCTCGATCCCACGGGATATGATGCCACGTGTCCCTCCGATGATCAACGGCTCTGGCCAACTCGGGGAATCGCGACTCACGTTTTCACAAGGTGTAGGACTCTTACCTTGTTAATCCCCGAATGCCGAAACCCCGAGGTCCGATGGACTTTGGTTCTCCACACCTATGTTCACGGGTTATCTCCCGCGAAACTCCTCCACGATCGGACAGTCCTCGGGATTTCGGGTTTCTCCTTGACAACTCTAAGTCGTCGATTCTCTTCCTCTTGAAGATTTCCTCCGCTTCGCCACCTTTGTCCTGTATGGACTCCGCTGGAGTCTGTTCCCACAGCGACACAAAGGTATTCTTCCAGGCCCGTTCCTGAGATTCTCATAAGGAACTATCTCTCCTGAGATTTGTCTCTCTTTGACTCCTTCAGAGGCTTCTCACATTCTTCCTGTATTCGACTTCCAACAACTCTCGAAGCATCAAAGCCGTCTAGACCTGCGCAACCCTGCTGACACGGTCCAGTCCTCTTTCTCCCAGACTCGCTCTGAGACTTCAATTCGACCTGCACTCACCTGCACGGTTCGAACAACCCAACGTAACCCTGGGCAACAGAGAACAAAAGTTCAACTGCTCAGCCTCCTCAACGCACTCAATGCGGAGGAATTCAACTGCACTCGATGCAGGAATCTCCTGGCTTAAGCAGAGAAACAACTGAAACTCATTTACTCACTCCCTCAGGTTTTTGACCTGATAGGCAATCACATATGCATCATATAGAAGATAGGCATAAAAAGAAGCAAGCATGCAAAAGCATAATATCAACAACACACAGAGACCAAACACATCCATGGAATTGAATCAAAGCTTCTCCTATTAATTCAATAACTATACATGGAGGTTTCTTCACAGCTCTCTGCTCTGCTCTTCTTTTTCTCCAATGCTAATGCTGAATGTAAAAAATGTTATTTTACAATGATACAAGGGAGGGTGTCTATACTCCATTTTCCCTCTCGAAAGCTAAAACTGTCTAATCTACAGTTAATTTCCATCTACCAGCATTAAGTTAAATAAATGCCTTCCTATCTCTAATACAATACAAGTGCGCCTGCTTTGAATGCCTTCATTTAAATGGCGGCGCAGCAAATCTCCAAAAAGATTCAAAAATGTTAGGTGTTGGCGCTGTCCAGCTGTATATTCATTCCTCCACGCACTGGCTTGCTTGGCGAGTTGTAGATGCNGAAGCCTGTTGTTGAGCCGGAAAGGGTTGTGACAAGACGGCCGGAGTAGAAGGTTTTGGCGTAGTTTGAAGGAATTTGTTAACTTCGGCACGTCTCGGACAATCTTTCGTTAGTGATCGTCACCATAGATAAGGCAAGGATAATGTGGTTTGTGTTTATCTCAGTCTTCAACAGGAGGGGTTTTGGTTTGCTCAATCTGAATATTGTTTTTACTCTCCTTATTCTTGCCTCTCCCCTTCTTAGATTTGGTCTTACCGGTAGGCGTATATTGAACGGCGTTCACTTCAAAGGTTTTACCGGCGGGAGGGGCAGGAGATGGAGCATTTTTAACATTAGAAGGATTGGATTTGGGGTTTTAGTCGAAATAGAATGCGAATGGGTATGAGTGGTCCTAATCACACCATCAGCTGCATGTGAAGCAACTGGAGCAGTAGAAGTGCTGGAAGTACCAGGACGAGATAGATCAGGTAGTAAGTCATACAAAGTGCTCGTTTGTGAATAAATGAGATCTAAATATTGAGCACGACTAATAGCCTGTTCTTCAGTGACAACACCGCCCATAGCAATGTCTTTACCAATTTTGTTGACAAAAGATTTTGTAAACCACTCGGCCAGTAACTGATCAGGAAGCTCAAGTTTAATGAGACGTCTCCTCCTTCTTCACTCATGAATGTGATCAGAGATATGAGTACTCATACTCTGTTTGAAGGAGGTTAAAATCTCAGTCCCCGTATCATAACGAATCGGTAACTGGTAATGTGTGAGAAAAGCCATTTCAAGGGTGTTGAAATCTGAAAAGAAACCTCGTGGTAATTCAATGTACCACTTCGCAGTCGAACCGGTAAGGGTCCGTTGAAAAAGACGCAAACAAATGGAGTCATCCATGAGCGAGTTAGATGAACACCATAAATGAAAAGTCATGACATGGTTGTTGGGGTCCTCTCCCACCTTACCATCGAATTTCGGAATGTCCGATGGGAGTTTAGCAGGAATAACTGGCCATTGGGGAGAGTGACGAATAGGATCGTTTAGAATCCTAGTCAAATCAGGCAAATCCAAGGTAGCAATAAAAGGCAACTATCGGTTTACTTGCGGGTACTGATGGCTTTGGGGTGGAAGTCCCGTCGGCAGAACAGTAGGAGCATAAGCAGATTTTCCGTAAAGGGAAGCTCTGGGTTAGTTTGGTGGTGGCTGGATAGGGTAGTAGCCCCAAGGATTGTACCCTTGAGTTTGGGTAGGAGCCTGAGATTGGGAAGGTTGACCCGATCCCCAAATAGGATTAGTCACACTTGGATATGGTTTGCCTATAGGAGGGACTGTAGTTTGCCCCCCAGCAAGAGGTACATTCTATAAAAGCTGCTGCCAATACTGGGCCAACGCAGGAGGTACGTTTTGTCCAAAAGGGGATGCTGGTCCCCCTACTGTAGGTATAGTTCCACCTGGAAGTTGTGTACCAACCATAGGTTGTGTGGTAACTACATTCTGTTTGAGGAAAGGAAAAGGAAAAGTACTACCTTGCCCACCAGCAGGAATATGAAAGTTTGGTGCCACAGTTGGAATGGTGTTACCAGCATTAGGATTGCCAGTAGGAAACTGAGGAAGTGTCGGAACGAAACCGGGAATAGGATGCCCAGGAAACTGAGGACCACCTGGAGAACCAGCAGGGGTTTGTGGAGGTGTTGGATGTGTAACATTCAATGCAGGATTCAATGCATGGTAAACAGGGGGCAAATTCAGATTAACCTCAGGTTGTTGCTGGGTATTTATAGGGGCAAGAGTAGTTTCCGGAATCTCGGTTTGGACACTCGAAGTAATTGCAAGATGAGCCATCTCGGGAGGTAAAATAAAACGATAAGTGGTAGTCTCTGGTGCAGTTTCTGGCTCAAGAGATGCACGAGGGTTGATTTCGTAAAAAGTGCTAGATTCAGTACCAAACAAGACTCGTCGGAAATCACCCGACCAAAAAGGATCTTGGCCTACTGCACCGTGAGAAGGCCCAGGCGCTGATTCAGAGGATTGAACAAGAGTTTCTTCAGAATGATTAAAACGTCTAGGAGGTCGTTCACCACGATGAATACAGTAGTCCTCTATAGTATTGTGAATCTGAAAATCGGCAAGAGGATCAGTGGTCTCGACTTGTGGAGGTGGTGTAACAACTTATGGGACGTCACTTACGTCCGTGGGTGGTAGAGTGACCAGAGGGATTTCACCCGGACGAGGAGAGTCCTCAGGGGTGCCCTCAGGTGTTGCTGTGTGCAAAGGTTGTGAAGCTTCCGGATGCTCCGGAGACAAACCTTGCATCCTACGTGAACGTCGCGGGGGAGCAATTGTAAACAAGTAACAAAATCCCCAACGAAAATCCTATGGTCAACTACGAGAAAACAACAGCATACATTAGTAAACAAAATCTATAGACAATCACCAAGCAAACAATACCTTCTAATACCGAAGCCACTAGTTGGTGATGAAATCCAACGTCGCGACAACAAGATGAGAAGGGGCAGGGCTAGGGTGGAAAAGTTACATTGACGACCTGCTTAACAGACTTACACCCTGGTGAAAGCTTCCACGCAGTAATTGTGGATTTACTCTCTAAGGTTTCCACGCAGTAATTGTGGATTTACCTTCCAAGGAGCCCGAGTGAGTTTGATCAACGTCGATTCCAGGTACCGTGGAGACTCATTCCGGGGTATACCCACAATTATGCGTGGAAGCCTTAGAGAGTAAATCCACAATTACTGCGTGGNCCACGCAGTAATTGTGGATTTACTCTCTAAGGTTTCCACGCAGTAATTGTGGATTTACCTTCCAAGGAGCCCGAGTGAGTTTGATCAACGTCGATTCCAGGTACCGTGGAGACTTTCCCCTCCACAATCACCTTGGGTAAGAACCTAGAGATATGAGCAACTAAGGTCACCACAAACAATAGTACAGCCTGGGGGAATGGTCGTCAGTCTGATCCACACGCAAGGGCAGGGTAACAAAGCCCGAAACCAACTCAAAGGCTTCCACGCATAATTGTGGGTATACCCCGGAATGATCCCCATAATACGTGTAATCTCTACACTGATGTCAACAAAGCGGGTGAGTATCTCTGCCAACACCAATGCGACCTAATTCTTGACNTGTGTGTTTTTGAGCTTTTGGAGAGTGTGTCTCTCTTCCTACTCCAAAGCACTAGCCTAACTAAATGTTGGTGTAAAAGAGCCCTAGAAAAGAGTTACTAGATACATTTTAATATTGCGCAATGTTTTTAAAAGTTGTTATTTACTCAAAGGCAATGGAAGTGAAACTCATGATATGTGACTCTGACCCAAATAATGCAAGGATATGATGAAAAATTATTCATTTCATTCCATGAATCCTAGTTATAGGAGAGAGAGAACAATTCCCGAATCAATCTCAATATTACAATGCAAATGCAATGCTCAATTTCTGTTTGAATGTGAATGCAAACAATCATGTATCAATGAACACTTTCTAAATGTCTTTTTCAAAACTTCAATACTCTAAAACTTTGATTTTCGATGTTTTCAACAAAGCAAAAACAAAACTTGAAAGAAAACAAGTAGTTCACTTTCCAAGAAGAACTCTGATGACAGAGAAAAGAAAATCAAATCATCAATATCAAACAATCAACTACAATTCAACCAAAACTTTCAATGAAAGTAAGAACAACAAGCAAACCAAGGAGTTTCTTAATACAAATGAAAATCGTCCTTTCGAACCAACAATCAAATAAGAAACACCAAAAACTTAACTTCCAATCAATCACTGACTCTTAACCAACACAACACATCCAACTCCAGTAATGAGAGAGAAGAAAAATGCCAACAAAGGCTAAGAAATGAAAGTCAAGTTACCAAAGCAAGAAAAGGCCTAGAAACCCTAGATCAGATCCAGCAAGAAAATGAAAGCAAAGATAGGTAAGCCAGTGATCTAAAGAGTCAAAAAGGCTTAAATCAACCTTACTGAGCTATTGCAAAAGTTAGAATTGGAATTCAAAAAATTTCAAAAAGATGTTCGCAGGCCAGTGTGTAACACAGTGTGAGAAACAATGATTCTCGCAGGCCACTTTGATGCAGAATGTGAATAGTTTGCACTGGAGTATATAAGAAAGGTGCGAACCTAAGTGGTTCTCGCAGGCTGCTAATGGTGACAGTGTGAGAATCTCTGAAACTAATGAAAATTTTGAAAAATCAAGCAAAATCCAAAATGGCTTTTTGACCCAGAAGGTCTCTCAGGGTATCCTGAGGACTCAGATACTGACAAGTCAGAAGAAAAAGGCAAATAGAGCAAATGGCCACAGAAAAGTCAAAACCATAAAGAGAAAATGGATAAGTTCCCCAGTATGGTCGCCAATTTTGTTTCAGGATAAATTCATGAGTGCGGACACAGACCAATCTCCCTAGATCCACCTGGATCTAGAAAAAAACAGGACAGAATACTACTCTTTCCCTAGATATAGACTATTGAATGAACTAAGAGAAATAGATAGTGGACATACCTTATGAACGCTCTCCTTAAATCTCTGTTGTTCCTCGCTCTACTTCGATGATCTTGTGCCGTCCAATCACAACAGTACAAACCAATCGAAGTACAAGCATATCAATATATTCAATATCTAGTCTATACATGTGATCAAGGAATCATGTAATAAGATGACATCATCATTATGGGAAAGGGACATATTCATGTATTGAATTAACTGAAAGAGAAATATACAACCTGAGCCTTTATGTCGTAGATCTCCTTTCAATGGCTTCTAGCTTTGACACACACACTTGCTCATGCATGAAGAAAATCAACTACTTATGGTGACCTTGATGTTGTCTCTATCTACTGCAGCATCAATTCTCCATACAATCATGCACCAATTCTCCAATAGGTCTCTCAAGCTTGCCAACTTAACCCTTTCCATGAGTATTCTCATCAATTTATAGGAGAGAATAGTTTAGTTGCTAGGATAAGAATGATCCCAATAAATCTGGAATGCCAGCTTCTGAACAACCATTCGAATACCAACTCACCCTTCTAGAAGATTCCCTTCTAGAAGGCTCGAGAATCTTAGCTTTTTCCTTTGTAAAAAGATGTTCGCACCCTGGTAATGAGTACAGTGCGAGAAGTTCGCACCCTAGCTGAATGCAGCATGCGAGAATGAAGGATTCTCGCAGGAGAGTATATATGCAGCCTGCGAACAGTCCTCAAAACATGATTTCTGGAAATAGATAAGTGCAACCTTTTTCAGGAAGGAGTTCTTAATGAGGAGCTTGATTTGCTATCATCATAACATCACCATGACATCATCACGATGACCAAAATTGTGGATAACAAAATGCCCCCCAAAGTCTGAGAGTGGAATTAGTGATAGTCGATAGACTTTGTAAGTTGCATGTGTGCATCAAGAACCAAAAGCACATCTAATCGGAGACCTGCAAACATCTAAGCATTAGCATAATATCATATATACCAATTCCTGAGGTAGGTATTCCCATGCTCAGATCATAGACTGATGACACAAAAGACAAAGTTCATGGCCACCAATCACACACTGTGGATCCATGCAATCATAATGTAGCACAGCCACCTGAATACACTGTGGATCTATGCGATAAATAATCAAGATGACATAGCCACGAAACATACACAGTGGATCTATGTGTCTCAAAAATATACATACGCCAACGCAACCTGGACTACAAAGACAACATCCAGGGTCTTCAATATCATCACTCAAAAGTACGAATCTGACCATGTGATTACATGTGTCGAAGTCGATCATGGTAGAAACCACTTGATTACCGGTCATTGATGTATACCGTTAACAAGTGCGAGGGAAATCACCATTAATGTCAATGAATCACAAGGTACTATAGTACAATCCATCGACTGTGAATAAATGAGTTGATGTCAAACACCCGATGGAATCTTTCGATCAGGGGTCAATGATGTAAACCCACTGTCAAAAGTGAGAAACTTGCCATTGAGGCATGCAAGCTTCAAGGTACCAAAAGATTTCTAAGTTTTGACCCCGAATAATGTGTTGAAGTCGACGGAACAAAACTCATCAAAGGAGGTCCTTAATGTATCCCCCATCAGTGACACGAAATGAGTAACAGAGTTTGATGGTGAAACAGAGCATGTAACAATTGGACTTTGGACACAGGGAAGGCCGACACGAAGTGAAAGGATAACTACGGATGGCCAACTCAATAGAGGTGTGGACTGCTCTTGAACATATGAATGACATGACCAATGATTTGGCATCATTGAATCAAAGACAACACATGGAAAGACCTTGTTATCAAATCGAATGAGAGACAAATGGATTTCCCAAACTGGCTTCAAATGATGAACAGGGGGTGTTATGTTCAAGAGCGACACTTACTGCCAATTAACTCAAAGACAAAACATATTCCTTTCCCAAATTTTTCCCCCACCATTTCTGGCAAGTACCTCTTTATTTTTACACAAGCTTGAAGAGGATCACATATGCTTGTTGATATAAGCTCATCCTTCAGACGAGTCCCTCNTTAACGAACCCTAAGAAGGAGTGGCTCGGTCCCATCACGGGTCTGTCAATGTTTGTTTAACGAGTCCAGAGATAGAAAACTCGAAGGTTTTTCAAGATTATAGAGTTAGGAAAAACACTCAAAAGACAACTATCTCAGTTCCTTTTTCATACCATAGTCCAACGAGACCTAAAAAGGGTTAAACTATCGCTCGAAGGATGCATAACTTCAAATACTTTAACGAGTGTGAAAATAGCAAGATCGCTCGGCCATCTTTTCATATTTCAAGAGTCTAAAAAGAGCTTAAGGACAACTCCAGGGGGGTTCCTTTTTCGTGTAACCACAACGAGCCCAGAAAAGAGATAAAACAATGCTCGATCTCGTTCTAGGTTTTTCGCAAGTGCAAGAATGGATAAAAGGCACTTGAGGTTTTAGATCAAAACCATAGGAAACCAATAAAAACACACCACACCATAAAAGTTTTTTGTCCATAATCATTTACATCAGGTACCTGCAAGTCACTTTACTCACTTTCGTATTAGTAATTAGGGTTAAATGGGCAAAATAATGAAAATAAAAAAATGAAAAACCCACTTTTAATATGGTAAAAAGTAAATAAAACAAATTTACTATTCATTTTTACCATATGTTTTACCCATTTACCATTGTAGTGCAAAAACTTCCATTTTACCTTCGATCTTCATCGTCGATTTTCAGGAGCTTCGAGGCATCATTTCACGAACCGTCTGGACCAAATAGGTAAGTGCTCAATTCCCTAGCTTTTACGGTTTAATTTTATGATTTTAATGGCTAAATTTCAAGTTTTAACTCATTTAGTGAAACCCTATGCGTGAATGAATATTCTCGTAGGCTGCCCATACGGGGCCTGCGAGAAGTCTTCATTCTCGCAGGTGGGCTTCAACTATAGTGCGAGAAGTTCTCACTGTGTGGTAAAGCCACTTGCGAACAGCGCAGAGCCACAAAATTTTTATAACGTTTAGTCAATAAAACTAAGTTTTTGCCTGTTTGAGATTATTAACTATCTTCACATGATTTCCATGCAGGTTAATAATCCTCACAATGGTGCTCAAATGGAGAGAAAGGGAACATGAGGATGATAATGTTGCCACCGAAAATCACCCTCAAACCATTTCCGCTTTAAGAGATTGTGGTCTCCTAAAGTATTTCCGCATACCGGGCATGAGAGCCCAAGTGCGATTGTTGGAACATTTAGTCCGGATGTGGGATCCGGATTAGCAGGTTTTTAATGTTGGTGCTCACACTTTTAGAATCGACATTGAAGATATTTATTTCTTGACGGGGTTGTCAAGACGAGGTTCTTATGTTAGTTTGACAGGTAGCCGCAGGGGCAGTATGAAGATGAGTGAGTATTGCCGAGAGTATTGCGTGCCAGAGGCTGAAAGACAAAAAGGAAAAGTGGCCATTTGGGGAGTAACTGATATAACTCTCCATACCATTCTCTTCACTATCGCTCGGATGGCAGGAAGTTCTACCCCGCATGTGGCTCTACAGAGCTATTTTCAGTATGCACTAGAGTGTGTCGAGCCCTAGGTCTTCAACTAGGCTGATGCAGTTTTATGCAACCTCAAGAAACAACTGACCAAAAGTAGGCTAGGAGATCTAAAGCAGTTTGGTTATGGATCATTGCTAGTGTCCTTCTTCTGTCAGAGGGTTCCAGTGTATAGGCTTTAGGCTGATTGGCACTTTCCGGGTCCCAGGGATCCACGGATGTTACGATGGTGCCAACTCATGGCTAGACATGTGGCAGGACCGATCGTCAGGTATGACGACCGTTTTTTTGACTGGCTCCAAGGCCAGGTTTTGATGATCGAGGATTATGCATATGCTGGCTTGGAATTTCACGGTGATCCCGACCTTGCCCTTCCTGAAGACGCACAGTGGGGAGATATTGGTAAGAAGTACACCAACTTTTATCTTTTTAGATGTTTTTTTATTTTTATCATATTAAATGCTTTTGTTTTATAGAAATGTCCAAAGACTAACACCAAAAATTGTATTGATAACACAGATGTTGAGGCACATAGACCAGCTGGCAGTTCTCCTGTCTAGCGTCGAGGAGAGGCAGTGGTCGCAGTCCCCCAGTATGTTGAGGACTACTTGACAGTGGAGAAAAACCTAGAGGGGTTGATGGCTGATGTTCCAGACATGGCTCTGGAGGATATCCCATGATGCGATCAGCATCATACCATGGGATTTTCTGCCTCTATGGGTCGCTTGCTCCGTAGAGTGGCCAGGACGTTAGTGTGCTATCGTGAACATCATTGATGTCATGATATCATTATGTAGAAGCCATGAGCTTCCAGTTTTGATATTTTGGTCTTCGGACACATTTTGTAAAAAACAAACTTTGATCGTTATATATATATATACATGGTTTCTACCAGCTTACTTTACACTTGTGTACATGTGTTTGATTTATAAATTGTTCAAATGTCTGTCTAATATGTAATTAGCCAAAGCATCTGTTAATGTATTAAGACTTCTCGGAATGTGTTGGTATTCAATATAATCAAAATGTCTTTCCAAGAGGTGAATTCGCAAATAAACTCTTAATAATGTAGGACTTCAAATAGAGTAGACATTACTTAGTTGTAGCACCACTAGCTGCGAATCAAGTCGCACAACCAAACTACGAATTCCAAGAGAGATAGCATCAACCAATAACTCAATAACGGTGCTATACTCTACTATATTGTTGGTTGCTCGGCCAAGACATACACCTCGTAAAGATATAAGCTCGTTTGTTGGGGCATAGATTGCCCAGGCAGCAGAAGCTAGGTTCCGAGTACTACGGATAGCGTCGTCGGCGAAGCCAATATAAGGTAGCGAATACTCTGACATCTGACAATCAAACACAACGTCACGTAAGGGCAGAGACCAAATAATGTCAAACGCAAAACTAAACATACCACACACACTCAGTATGATACATAAAAATACAAGTACTTCATGCACAAATGACTCATGCATAGTACTTCTTTAAGTACAACCCATTTCTGGGTTCACTCAAAGGTATCCCATCATAATCCACTAGCTCATATGCTCCTTTTGCCAAAACTTTGCTAACAATGTAAGGCCCACGCCACATTGGTTCAAATTTCCCAGCTCCTAAGACATCTTTATCTTGTTCATATAAAAGAACAAGATCGCCTTCAGAGAAGACATGAGGTTTTACATGCTTGTCATACTGTGCCTTAACACATTTCTTCTAGGCTTCTATTACTAAAGTAGCGTCACGGCGAGTCTCATCTAATCTCATCAAATACAACAGACGTTCCTCTTCAGCAGAAGTATTAGGTAAGAGCTCTATAGCTAGCTTCAAAGATGGTATTTCACATTCTATTGGCAGAATGGATTCCATTCCATAAACTAATCGAAAAGGCGTGAATCCTGTGGCAGACTTAACAGATGTCCGATATGCCCACAATGCCGAAAATAACATTGTGTGCCAGCTAGTCTTATGTATCCCTATCATCCTTCGAATCATAGTGATGAGAACCTTATTGATGGCTTCAACCTGGCCATTAGCCTGTGGATAATAGGGTGTTGAGCTATCATGACGAAGGCCCAACTTCTTGATAAGTTCAGACATCATATTATTTCTAAAATGACTACCGTGATCGGTAACGATAGCCTGAGGAACACCAAAACGAGAGATGACATGGTTGAACAGAAAAAGTGC
>JASDQU010102535.1:289862-306526 GCA_032191745.1 Picea mariana
GTGGCTGGATTGAAGGGCATGTTGTACCCCTCTGAGTTCATCCTCTATTATGTTGTACATCTCCTCCTGCTTGGCTTCATGTTTCTACAAGACGTCCTGCGAGGAATCTGCTACAGCTGTGATGATCAATTCGAAGTCATCGGTCGTGAGCACGGTTTGCATTGTGGTTTTTCTCTCTCTTGACTTCTTCTGTGAGGTACATTTTGTGGGGGAAACCTTTCTTTTATTCGAGGGATCAGCCTCATCAACAGGATCCCTAGGCGGTGTTACTTCACCTTGCTTCTACTGATATTCTTTGTCATTGGTCTCTTCTCTATATACTTCATCATCACCTCCTCATCCAGGTGATACCAAATCAGTTGCAGCTGATGCACTGCTCAGGTTTTGTACTTCTTCGATCTTCTTCCTTTTGCTAGTTCCAAGTGTGCCGTGTTGTTTGTGAGTGGCCTCTGAGCTGCCAATTAGTTTTGGATCAGATATTTCTTGCAGGGTCAGCAGGGATAAGGAGGTATGCTGACCAGTCCTTAGTTATCTCGTTGAGGTCCTCCTCTGTGAGCTTATAGTATGAATGAAGCTCCTCTTTATGCTTGTTTGTGTGCGCAGTTATATAAATGAAGTGTTGATCTTCGCAAAACTTCATGAGAGGTATGAACCGGTGCAGGGTGTTCGACGTCATGTGAGGGACAACCCCGATAGCCCTCTTCAACTAGAGATAGTACGTGTGGAATACTGCATTCGACTGCCACTTTTTTCCCATATCGCTTGAGTACCAGAGTGTGTTGAACTTCCCAGCGAGCGGTTCGAATGGCTCAATGTCCGGGAAGGTCACACCTTCCGGCATCTCCCAAGCAGTAAACGCTATGAGGGTTAGGAGCCAGCTAAAGTGGAACTCATAGCCTTGATCCTAAGCTTTGCGAAAATCCAATTCCAGCTGGTTGACTAGGTACTTCGCCTAGTTCATTTGGAGTCCTTCTACACATTTCTCGACGAGGTCAACAACGAACCCTGTGACATGTGTAGGTATTTTCTTTCTCATGATATTTCCTATGATCAACTGGCAGGCCAGGCACACTGCTCCATTCTGGATGGAAGCTACCTTGTAGCCTCGCGTCCCCTTTTCTACATCGCCATATGTGTCTTTGATCCTCTGTGCCAATGCACGATCTGTAGCCTTCCTTGGGTAGAAGTCCTGTGGGTCGGGTCTCTGCATGCTTAATCCGATGATCCTATGGATCAGCATCGGATAGACTATGATGCATCAGTCTAGCCATAGATAGCTGCCATGGTAACATGATAGCAGGAGATTAACACACACGTTAACCTCCTGGTGCCTTCCAAAGTGTGGGATCTTCATCACATTCAAGAGGGTGGACTGCGCGAGGTTCATAGTCCATGGCTGGGGGATTATTTTTGAGTTCTTCCCCATCGTCCTGGTCAAATACTTATAAGAAGCGATCATGTTGTAGTTCTTATGTCGCGATCTTATCCTCATGTGTTCTAACTGCACGTATCCCCTTCGGGAGGTACGTAGTAGCTAGGGTGTAATTGAAATCCCTTAGGACACTATCACGACTCACCGCGCCAGTCAAAGGCTGGATGTAGTCAGGCAGGATAGTTGGGATCAACTTTGCATTTGCCAAGTCATATCGATGGTTGGTTCTCTTCTTTGTTGCAGCTCGGAATGGTCTGGATCCATGAGCATTCAATGGGGAGGCTTGCACTCCTATCGTTGATGAGGCTTGAGCTTCGACGAACATCACCTTCTCAGCCATAAGGTCGATTAGAACTTATTCGATGACATTCTCTGGGGCGTTGAGCTCGTCTCACATGCATGCTTAGATCGGATAACTCATGTGGATGAATGAGTGCTCAAAGCAATAGAACATGTGTCGATCTCAATAAACACAGCATGGTAGCAACTAGTTGGCTAGGATACAATTCGCAAAATTGTTTTCGGTGCAACAATCGACGCAATAAGTAGATAGTGATGTAACAGATCTCTCCAATGGACAAGAGGCCTTCATCAATGTGGTTATGTCCATTGCGGCATGGGCCCAACAGTCTGATGGCAAGCTTTTTGGTCATAACTGTTGTTTTAACTGTTTGGGGCATCGATCCCAATGGTCATAATGCCTCCAACGATTATATTGCTTCGTCATGGTGAAGTGCCAGGTTGCGTTGTTCTAATATCTCAGCAAAGTTTCAGTTTTGCAAACCTTCCTTCTGTGAAGTCCCTTATGGAACATTATGTAACTCTTATATATTTTCTCTCTTCTTACTAAGCTTTCTAGCCTTCTTCCCTGTAATCTTCTTCTCGGTATTCCTCTTTCCATTCTGATTCTTATCTCCTTTCAGCATAGTAACTTCACGTTGTTGATGGTCTTTCGTAGGGTTCAAGGAAAATACTTATTTTCTGTCTGGGGTAGGTTCTCTACTCTTCAATGAGTCTTCTTGTGTTCTTTCAACTTCGACATCCAAGTTTCTAGTTCTGAATAGCTTTGATCTATTCTCCTGTTCTTCAATCAAGTGCACTATCCTCCTAGTCATGAAATCTTTTAATTCTTGCTTCTTTTGTTCTAAGAATTCCTTTTCTTTTCTTTTGGCCTGATCTTTCTCAATCCAAGTTTTTCCTAGTAATATAGCAAATGAGGCGTTGTTCTCAACAAATTTAACAAGCTCAAAATCTTACTATGTCGTAGTTCCATGAGCATTCATAGGTATCTGGGTGAGTCTTCCACATAGGGTTATCAACTTTCCTCTAAATAATATTATTCCTCCTAATGAAGGAATCATAGCAGGCTTTCCTAAAATTTCCCAAGTTCGTTCTACCATGATATTCACATGTGTTTCCTCATCCAGAACACTTTCAATGTCAAAGTCCTCTATTCTTGTTTCTATGCATTCTTTTTCTTTGAAGATCTCTGATAAGTTGATATTTATGTGATCATTTAGGGTGTCTTTCATTTGTAGCAATACATTCTTTGATTATTTCTGGGGTTCTTCCATGGTATTAGTTTCTTGATCTTCCTCGGGGTTTTCTTGTCTCATATTCATTCTTTCAACCTTAGCAATCATTCTAGGGAAATCCAAAACTTAACTTCATGACCCATAGCTTGACAACAAAGACAAATAGGTATTTTACCAGGGCATTCCTTAGGAAGATGTCCCGGTCTTTTGATATTATAACAAAGGGTTAATATTCTTTTTCTTTGAAATGATCCCTAACCTTTCCTGTACTGCGCACTAGGATCATAGTAGCTAACCTGCAAAAAATCTTTCTAGGGTCCTGCATCCATTTGTTAGTCCAAATATTCTTTCTATGCATAGGAATAACATATCTTTCATTATTTCTATCAGATCTACTCGTATCAAACCTTCTTTCATCTAGTTGTGCCCTATTTTTCAAGTTAGGACAAAATTTATAAAACATACCTAGATTCATACTTTCGAAATGAAAATTTCCACTTATCATACCTTTTCAATCAAAACTTTTCACTCTTCTTACCTTTAACAAAGCGTAAAGATTTAAGATCTTACCTCTTTTCTTCAAATCTGATTTTTCTTCTTAGCACAGAGCTTAACAAGTCAAGTAGACTATTGCGCACTAAAGAAACAGATCTATGCACAGAGATTTCTTTTCTTCAGTTCCCAACAATCACAGTTTCAGGTCCCAGCAATGGAACCATTTGTTGGCACTGGGGCAGACCCAGGGTTCAACGCTACAACAGCACACCAACAAAACCCTAACTACCTACCCTTTCGGCAACACCTGCAAAGCAGATGAAGTCTCACCCGAGGTAGAGGCAGGGGTGGTTGCAGGACTCCAGTGTCTACAACCTTATCTAGGACACATATCTGTGATTGTAACACCTTAACAAAGCACTTAGCAATTATAGATCATTAGTATCTAACCTTAATTTACAACGCAGATAAACCCTCACAACATATCAGCGTAGTAGTCTACAATATCTAATACGCCCAAGCACTTAGCACATAAAGATAGATCAGAACTAGAATTCATTCACATTATTAAGCACAAAGAATCAACAGATCTATCCAACATTCATCTATATCAAATCACTAAGCAAGTAAACACATAAACACATTAATACATCGTACAAAGCATAGAAACATAGGATATACATGGTTCACCCCTATCTTGGGGCTACGCCCACCAACTCTTCTTCTCTTTTATTATATTCAATCAATCAGCTACATGCACAGAGCCTCAAAATCCTACTCCGCATAGGACAAGAGATCTGTGCGCACCTCACCAAATCCTCCTTCGCTGAGCTAGGTCACAGCACAAAGCCTTTACACAGTCTCTTACAATCACTTGCACTTACCCTTGCAAGTCTCACACAGTATGCACAAAGAATTTACAACTATTACTTGCACTTATCACTTGGTATCACACACTTGAGCCTTTGCACTTAGCAACACATACACCTCTTGCGCTTTTTCACTTAGCATACATACACCTCTTGCTCTTTTTCACTTAGCATACATACACTTTCTACTTACATCGCCTATATTTCTATTTATACATTACAAAATGGGCCTAAACATGGGTAAACCCATGGGTCGACATCCCTATACCCATTACATAAGCCCAAAGCCCAAAAATCCCTAAAAAGGGTATGAGATCCTGTGATCTCCGCTTCGAATTGCGCTCTGCCTTCGACAGCCTATCGAAGTCCCAAAAGTAGTTCAACATGACCAAGGGTCCTCAAACTTATTCAAGGGCCAACAAGGGCTCTCGAATCAACGGTCCACACTTCTCCAACAACGAACGACTATGATTTACTTTGGAACTTCGGGCTTCGGGACTTCTCGCTGCTGATCACCACCAAACCCATGAATCGTCAAACATTGAATGGGAGAAGGGTTGGGATCTACAGTCCATGTGTCCCCATCAACGAACTGCCTGGATTTAGTCTGGGCTTCGAGAATGTTTCCTCCTTCACAACAAACGCTTGAAAAATGCTAAAGCGAAGAAGTCCAAAGGACTTCGAGGGTTTAAATTTCATGCTCCTTACCTTGATTTGACAGTTGAGAGAGAGTTTTTCTTATCCTGAACAAATCTCGTTTGTACCTCTTTAAACAAAAATATTTCTCCTCTTTGAGCTCTTCCGCTTAGATGGCTTGAACTTGAGCTCAATCCTTGTGCTTCCCTCCTGAGATTCAGGTTTGTAAAAGATGTCTGCACTTGATTTGCGCTTTCTCTCATCGGAGTTTTGTCCATTCAAAGGACTCGGGCCTTCTGGCAACATGCCTTTCACTTCCTCTCCTCTGAGCTTGACACTTAAAGAAGTCTCATGTGCACACCTTGCACTTCTCCATAGTTTGGAAGTTGGATTGTCTTCTGGCGCACACTTGCATTATTTCTCCTGATCTTGGAGTTCTCTGACTACAAAGGGTCTTGTCCCTTTTCTCCTTCAAATAACTTCTTATGCCCTCCTAGCACCCACACTCTTATTCCTGATCTTTTGAACATGATCAGAGTGTTCTTTCAGTGCGCTCCTAGCACTAACTCTTCCTTATGAGATTGATCAAGAATTAGCGAAGTGTTGACTCTGTGCACTCTTTGCACTCACTCTCCTGAGCCTTGAACTGTAAAGGCTCACCTACACACTCCTTGATCCATCTCTATGTGCACACTTGCACTAGCTTTCCCTTGATCTTTTACACTTCTCTCAGTGTAGGTGCACTCCTTTTGCTCGCTCTATGCCCTCCTTGCACTATCCCTTCTGAGATTCTATGACATGTTCTGGTGTTCCCACCTGGCACGCTCTTCCTGAACTCAAAATTGAGTTCTTTCACACTCCTTGAGTTGGCTTCTTAGATTTTTCCAATAACTATGGTGTGCACTCCTTGCACTAGCCTAGAGAACCCAAAACACTCTGAAACTCACACATATAGAGAATTCTATCTATTCCTGCAAAGGAAACAATTATACATCCATGGAATTCATACATGCAGGGTAAACATTTAGAAAACAAACAGTAAACACATGTTCATTCACAGAATACACACAGAGACTCATATGCAGAGAAATATGCCTTTGTATTAAATATGAATGCTTTTTACAATGTTTACAATATTGGACTGCAACAGAGTCTCAATTCTTCTCTCCTCTCCTATCTTGTCTTGATCTTCTCATAAGCTTCTATATCTTCTCTGATTCTCTTTTGCGCTAATGCCTATATCTCAATACATTGCTCTTTTTACAAAAGAGGGGCTTCTCGAGCCTTCCTCCACCTACTCACATTAAATTACATTTAATTTACATCTATCCTGAATCATATCTAGATCTATCTATCTATAATCCATTAAAGTTGACTTACACTCATCCTTACACATATACAATGGCTCAGCAGTCCTTGAGCATTTCAAACTTTAATTACATTAAATTTACAAATTTAAAACAAAATGAGAAGGATGGCGCTTCTCTCCCCTTGGGATCTGCTCCCTCCTAGTGCGATGTTGCATTGGTTGCTAATGCATTGTTGATGCTCCTGCATCAATTTAAATGAAAATGGGCCCTCTCATCTGGTCCCTTTGAAGGAAGGTAAGAATATATATCTATGCTTACACCTCTAGAATATTGAATTCTCTTGTATGAATAGACCTTTCTAGGGAAATCCTATAGGATGTGACCCACTATATGGAAATATCTAGATCTGAATGAGATTTTTTAATAATCCATCTCTTAAGTCCACTTTAATTATCTGCATTCTAGTAAAGATTTTGTCAAGCATTTCACCATTCAAATCTATTAAGACTAGAATGTAGGGTACTCCTTCCATCCTTAGGAACCATATTCCCAAGGTATAATGTCAATGAGGAAGCTATATGTGATAATTTAAAATCTAATTGAGTTTCTTGGGGTTATCAACCACTATTGTAGTTAGTGGTTAATCTCCTTTCCATTCAAATACTCTTGGGAAAAATGTTAAATTTTAATGAGGTATTTATGTGTGACATCACTATGTATATATTTTTCATCCAAAACATTAATTGGTACATCGTAATATATAATCATATTTAAATTTAAATTACTTTGAACCAATTATGATTTTTTATCATCTAATGATTTATTTACATTATTCAGTACTTACAGGAGCATAAATAGGGTTTAATCAATATTTATTTTGATTAGTTGTGATTTTTTATTAGTGAATAATTAAGGTTTTGTTAGATTATTTAATATTTTGTTTAGCTGAATTAAGATTGTATTTATTTATCTTCTTACATATAATTGGTATTTGGTTGTCCTGTAACTATGATTTATTTCATTGAATTAAGATTTTATGAACATGTTTAATTAACATTTAATTAATTAATTAGTATCTACTTAAAAATATAGCATTACATAATTAGTATCTTATCCTTCAATATATTTAGATTGTAGTAGTTTACCAACATATATCCGTTTTAACCCGAGATCTATCAAGCATCAAGAATGATAAAATTCCTTGAGGTGAAAATTTATTTTTAAAGTGCAAAAACTTGACATGTTTTCACATTGATATATTTGATCCCTCTTGAGTTTGATATATTTAGGGGTAAGATGGATATCCCCCTCCAAAATTAATATATTTTTTTAGGAAAAGATTGACAATATATTGTGTTTTCCAAAAAAAAGCTTCTTGTTGACAAAGATATATTTGACATGTCTCATCTCATATTATAAGATAATCAAACAAAACCCTTGTAAATTGGTCATGTCCCTCATTTTATATATAGTGCAAATTTCACCATTCATGTAGATATGTTGACTGCTACAACACCAACTAAGGCCAAAAGAAACAAAGGGATATTCTTAAGAAAAGACAAATTTTGAGGGTATGTTTAACAACTCCAATCAAGTGAGCTATTCTAGTACCCAAAATGTCCCCCGATAAATATTCCATACTTCCATATCTATGTTTTTCACTACACTTTTATCAATTCAGTATTTTGTCTCCTTTGTTCTCCCCTTTGTTCTAGAGTCATATGTTGTGACATATTTAGTCTTTAAAAGTTATGCCATTCACAACCGTGTTTTCTTTGTTCTTCCATTTTCTCATGAGAATCATTCTCTTTGTGCATCCCAACATGTTCTCACATTACATTCTTTGTTCTTAAATTTCAACATTATGAAGAGATGTGATTGTATTTTTTTTAATAAGTTACTCTAAATGAATACCCTATAGCATAAATAAAAACACCTAATTCAATGCACCGTAACAAGGAACATTATCATTTATTAGAAAATTCAATGTATTGAAAGAAAAACTTAATAGCCATGTTATGAAATTGATGCAGCATAAAAAGGGGCATAATAACTCTATACTGAAATTAGTGCACCTAATGAAGGAATTTAATGCTTAAATTGATGCACTTTAAGAATGATCATATTAATTTTGATGTTAGGAACCAATGCAACCCAAAAAAGGAACTTAATAACTCTATATTAAAATCAATACAAATAAAGAAGGAAATGAAGAAATTGATACTTAAATTAATGCACTATATGAAGGATGATCCCAGGAAACATTTATTGGCAAAATTTCTCCATTTGGTTAATTTTCAATTTTTTTTCCCAAATATAATTCACCAATTTTAGTTTTCCCCCAAAACCAATTCACCCAATTTCTATACAATGAAATTATTTAATTAAAACGTTGTTAAATTTTTTAGAAACTATATAAAATTTTTAGAAACTTGAATATTTTGACAAATATATTGTCAAATATTTATAGTAGGCATTTTAAGAATTAGTAAGGTTTGTCAAGGTTTTTACACTTCAAGATAAGTATGGATCCTTAAAAGTTTCCTTAGAATAATCATATTAATTTTATAATTAAATGAGTGTACAAACTAAAGTTTAGAATCCATATCCACAAATAAACATTGTGAGTAATTTCTCATATCCAAACATTTGTAATCAATAATATCTTCATTATAATGGATACTAATATCGAACACGACCCCAAAGTTTTCTCACATTCATTAGTGTGGCCTTCAATTTCATGTATTAATCTCTCCACCTCATAAATCTTTTCTTTTTTTATTATATGTAATGATCATCATCCAAGCAATTCATATATTTTGAAGAAAAAAATGATTTATTTAAATAACATATTATCTCAATTATAATATTAAATAAACAAAGCTTATGAATACACAATGATGTTAAAGTACAAACAACAATACTCATACATATAGAAAATCAAGTATGATCAATTATATCTTACAAATTAAAATCAAGTATGATCAATTATATCTTACAAATTAAAATAAACTAAATAGTTTCATCTATTTGGGACATGAATTATCACTTATATCTCAAGGATGGAAGCATCAAGGCCTTTATATTTATATTGAAGAGTTATTCTCTAAGCATCAAGGCTTTTATATTTATATTGAAGAGTTGTTCTCTTTTTAAACAAAACTCAAGTGATAAAATTGGGACATGATTTATCACATATGTCTAAAGGATGGAAGCATCAAGGCCTTTAAATTTATATTGAAGAGTTGTTCTCTAAGCATTAAAGCTTTTATATTTATATTGAAGAGTTGTTCTCTAAGCATTAAGGCTTTTATATTTATATTGAAGAGTTGTTTTTCTTTCAAGTGATAAAGTTATGAGATCAATAGAAATTTCTTATAAACCATATTCAACCATATTCTTTTTATGTAAACTTAATTATTCTATCATAAATTATATTTTTTTTCTCAATTAATATGCATTATAATTTTTTTATATAAATATTTATATAAATCCACATTATTTCAAAATACATTATATAGAATTAATTTATAATAATAAACAATATGTAAATCCTTTTCATTATACTTACACATCCACATTATCTAATTATGTCAACTTATATTATATCATTATTTTTGAATTAATATACTTGTATCCCTTTCACATAAATTTAAGATTACATTATCCTTCTCATGTAAATCTACATGATACCAACCTACATTATATCATTATCTTTAAATTAATATACTTTTATCCCTTTCACATAAATTTAAGATTTCATGTAAATGCATGCATAATAACACGTCTAAATCCTTGTCATTATACCACGTCTAAATCCTTGTCATTATACCCCTGAAGTATCCTCTCACGTTAATACTCGTACCTATATACATTATATTTTTAGGACTTGCATTATATCACTTTCATGTATATCCAAGTTAAGTTTGTATGTAAGTCTATGCAATAAACTTAACTTAGGCTTCCTATTAGATTTTCGCGCTCTCAKGTCATTGGCGTTAACSGGTTGTAAAAATCTGTCACCTGTTTTTCATTGCACACATTATGAAATTATGGAACGTTAGAAAATTTGCTTTGATAGTTTTTTARGGGGCGGAATTCGGCAATTTTAAGTTGCAGATTTTTATTATTAAAATAAAATAACTATTTTGATCATATAAGTCAACTCATAATTAGATTTAACTTCAAAATTACAATTTATAATGCACCACATTGCATTTTGTACTTGCAGTATTTTCAGGTACAAATTTCAAAAGCAGTAGTTTAATTATTTTACGTTTTTGCTCTTTTTTGGCAATATTTTCTGTTCAAATTTACTGGAAATCTGGCTAAAAATTATTGAATCTATACACCTTGGGAGAGACTTCAAAGGCCTTGTGAAATATGAAAGGACATATATAAGTTGGGAAAATAAGAAGCAAAAATATTTGACAAACAAACATTCATTCTTCCATCTTGAAAGAGGGTCCAACTGGATGGTAGAAACACTGGTAAAACACCTTAAAGTGCACAAAATAGAGAATTTGTAACCCTCAAACTTTTCTTAAATAGAAAAATTAAATTGAATCTAAAGGTGGATTGAAACAAAAAAAGAAAGACAAAGTCCACCAACTTTTAAAGTAACATAGTAAGTCATAAAACTAGTCTTTCATATCAATGTTAAGGAAATCATGGATGATTTTAGGGGCTAAATTTCGTTCATGGGCTAATTTTCCATGGTTTTTCCAAAAACGAGATTCATTATTTTAAAAATTATTTGCCCAAATTCTATAGGATAACATATCGCCAAACACTTATAGTTAGCATATGAAGGATTAGTAAGATTCACCATGGTTTCTACAGTTTAAAATAAATTTCCATCCTTAAAATCATCCTTGAAAGAAATCTAAGCATAAAGACAACTTAGAGTTCTGAGCAAAAGAAACTCCAAGCAAACTTAAATTTTTGAAGTGTTGAGCAAAATTTAAACTATTGATGGAGCAAAAATGCTCAAAGTTATTAAAATTTGAAAAACAACTATTTAAATTTCTAAGCAAAATAAAACCAAAACATGAAACAATTTAAAAGTATCATCTTATGTTGTGGTTGAAGTGGTCCCAATGGGAGTTTGGTTTCTATAAATCTCATGGTCCAACCCAAGATAATACAACCAGTGCTTGTATAACCACCAAAAGGCAAATATTGCAATCAAAACTAAAATCAAGGCTAGCAATCCCATCAATGCAATGAGTCTTGTGGACTATTAAATTACCATACAATATGATACCATGTTCTAAATTTTTTTAAAAGAAACTAGTAGATTAGAGTCTTAAACAAAAGGAAAAAAAGATATAAGTCTCATATTCTTAAAGATTAATTCTCAAAAGTTGAAAAGTAGATAATAGCTCATATTTTCTAACAAATGAATTTGTTTGAGACGTGAAGATAAAATACTTTCAAGCTTGAGATTATTTTGGGATGGCCCACGTATAGAGGTTTTGTTACTTGGTATCATATGACAGAGCTCGGGCATCTCTGGGTAACAGGAAATGTGAACATAGGAGTCGGGACTAACTCACAAATTTCCTTCGAAATTCCATAAGATTATAAGAGCTACAAGAACGTGTGTTCCTTTGGCCCTCTACAATATTGATCAGGTATTCGACAATAGTTGAGTAACGAGTGAGAAATTAGATTTGAGATCATGTTCAATTTTCTCCAAACCTCTTTCCCATAATTTATAAAGCCTCATCCCTCATTCCCATAAAACTTATAAGGAAATACATGGGCCAAAATTGGAAATGCAAGGGAACCCAAAATCCATGGGAATCGGGTGAAATTGTTCCCTCGGGAACAACCATGAAATCCGTGGGAGAAATCAGTGCCAGAAATCCTTCATTTGAGGAGATGTAGGTGACATGGTTGCCATAAATCCCTGGTTTGAGGAGATGTGACGAAATAACTTCAAACATGCCTTGGTTTAGGAAATCTTAGATTCTAAACAAATTGGGGCGAATTGGAAATGTGTTCATGAAATCTAGAGGGTGAACCCTCTTTCCACTGATTTTTTTACTATTTTATAAGGGACGAATTATATGCCATATTTTTTTTTTAATAAATAGACTAAAGATTCTATTTTTTTATCCATTATACTCATATTGTATTTCACATGTAAATCTACGTTATTCAAATACATATTATATCCTTCTTTTTTAATTAATATACTTGCATTATATCACTTACATGTAAACATTTTCATGTAAATCCATACATAATAACACACAACTTATAAATCCTTATCATCCTCCCAATAGAGTATCCTTTTAGTATAAATCCACACTATGTCAATATACATCATATCCTTCTTTTTGAATTAATATACTTGCACTGTAACATTTTCATGTAAATATATGTTATAATGTAAATCTATGCATATTAATACACATCATGTCAATCCTTGGCATTATGCATATACATACATTTTGCTTCTCAAGGTAAATGCACATTATGCTAGTATACATTATATCCTTGTTTTTGAGTTAATATACTTGTATTATATATTTTTTTAAGCTAATATGCTTAGTTATATTATTTTCTTGTAAATCCATGCATAACAACATACAAACCCATCTCATGAAAATTCATATTATGAAAATATACATTACATTCAAAGTTTTTATGTAAATCATTTTCAAAGTTTTTTTTTTATGTAAATCACTTTCATAACACCCCTATAGTATCATTTTCATGTAAATCCACATTATGCTATTTTCTATAAATCCATATATAACAATGAGAATCTAAATCTTTCTCCATATACTCATACATATCTTTTTCATATAAATTCACATTATATCAAGATACATTATTTCATCTTTTTAAATTAATATATTTACAACATTAAATAGAAATAGAAATTCTAATATAAAATTCTACAAATATAAATTCATATTACTATAAACTTCATATGAATCCATATAATAACAAAAGTTTTAAATCCAAATCATTATCAATATACATTATATTTTTTAATATAATTATCTTATCATGTAAATTTTTATACTAACAGCGTTCATATTTTTCATATATATATTTAATTTTTATACTAATAAGATCTAGATTCTGCATTGGTTGCAACTAAAATAGATCAAATTAGAATATGGATAGGGATGAATTTAATATTTAGTTTCTTGTGTAAATTGGTATAACTTTATGTAATCCCGTAGAGGTAAAGTGAGAAAGATAGAGTGAGAACTTGAAAGTCTGTTGTAATCTTCATGATCTGAATAATAAGACAATCGATGCCTATGCTTGGTGGACGTAGCCCAACGTTTGGGTGAACCACGTGAAATCCCTATGTTTCTTATCTGTGTGATTGTTAATTATCATATGTGAATTGTGTTTTCTACATTTGCAATTCTAGCAAGTGGTATCAGAACTAGTTAGAGGAGAGGGCGTCAAATTTTCAGAGGAGCAGCAACATCTATGTGAGGTGCGTCGATTTCTACATCGTCGTAGGGGCATCCTATAGAAGGATGTGACGTCATACTAGTCAAAATTCACTTACGTAGGAAAGCCTGGAATCATCGCAGTCCAACTATGAAGTATAGTGCGTAGACTTTTAAGATAGTTGCACTCCAGCTGCACCGAGAGGTGTGATGACTCCTTTTAAACCAAAAGTCATGATCTCGCATATTTTGAAAGGAATTCACATATTTTTAAAGGAACTTAAAGTATGGTATTTGTTGTTTGAAAAATGTAACAAACCCCTGATGGGGTGAGAAATAAAAAAAAAAATCATTTTCGTTCTCCTTACACGAACAAATCCTCTCTTTCTATGGTTCCTAAATTGGAAGGTCGAGCAACCAGCCCGTTCTCTGAGACCTTGGTGGTCTCATTCTATAATTAAATGCGTCCCCTTATGAGTTCCTAGTGTGGGTCTAATAGTACCCACGACCTTCCCCTCTGCACTTGTGAAATATCTCAGTTTGAGCGCTAGCCCCTTTTCTAACAAACCCTTCCACATGACCACTGACAGTGACCACAAGTCTAACCAATAGGTGTTTCGTGATCTCGGACCTTGGGTGTTTTGATATGGTCCAAACCTATTACTCCCGATTTTTCAATTTTCCGATCAGCGAATCCTCTGAGTGATAGATCCTCCCACTAGGCCCCTTCGATTGTGACATTGGGCTATAACATGGGGCCCAACTACCAAGTGCTTTGGGACTTCGTGCTTCGTGTCTCTCGAGGGAAGTCCACTTCTCTTCTCTAAAATCAGATATGTGGACTCCCTCCAAGACCCAATCTACGGTCCACACCCTCCCTTCAATCGAAGGTTGCGATCAAATCACGAGTTCGGGCCTCACGAGTTCTCACAACTCTACCTTTGACTCTCCGACTTGCGGATCAACGAAATGTTGATCTCCCGCCATGTGTCCTTTGAATCCAACGACTCAAAGTCATTTCGCACTTCGCATCTCGCAAATTTTAGATTTATTTCTCTCATTTCTTTCGATGTCCAAGTCCTCGAACTCTCAGATCTGCTTCCACCAATCAACTGTGACAATGGACGGTTTCGATGATTTTGGAACTTTGAGACTTTGCAAAGTCCACTCTCCTGGGCACTTTCAAGGGTTTAGGCCTCATGCACTTTCCTTGGGATCCAACGAATGTTGGTCCTCGCACTCAGATATGACGACCCAGATCTGATATCCCCCTACGTGCTCTTCTAATTATTTGGACGTGGATTCCAATGGTCCAGATCTTTCAGAGTGCTCTATCCAATAGTCACTATTGATCCTCCTCCTAATATTTCACTTTCTTCCCTGACTTGGAAGATTTCAAATGTTTCAAAGGTCTCAACCTTTGATTTACTTCATGTGGGCCCTGATGTATGGGTCTCGACTTCCGCTTTGCCTCCTAAGCTTACGAACTTAAATAAGTTCACCTCTTTGACCTCATCTACACTTTTGAAAAGTGCTTATCTCTTCTGAGCTTGGTCCTTATGGAATTTTGAATTTCCCACCTACTTCTTGCATTAATATTCTCATGTCAGATCGATGGTCCATGACCTTCCTTGATCCAATGGTCCAGATCACGTCGTAACTTCAGGTTTCGAAAGTTTAGTCGCGCCAACATGCGATTCTTTGGATGTGTGAACTCTGATCTCACCAATCTGATAGTCAAGGAGGGTCCTGACAGATCCTTGGGTCTATAGTCTAGGTCACATCACTACTTCAGGTTTCAGAAGTTTAGTCACACCAACGTGCAATTTTCCCGATGTGTGAACTCCAATCTCGCCAATCCGATGGTCAAGGAGGGTCCTCATAGATCCTTAGATCTACGGTCCAGGTCACATCGCTACTTCAGGTTTTGTAAGTTTAGTCACACCAATGTGCGATTCTCCCGATGTGTGAACTCCGATCTCACCAATCTGAAAGTCAAGGAGGGTCTCGATAGATCCTTGGATCTATGGTCCAGGTCACATCGCTACTTTAGGTTTTGGAGGATCTGTCCCCTTCATGATGATTACCAAACTTCGTCAAACTTGTGAAGACTGAAGGAGTCAAGGCATGAATGCCTATGCTCCTTCTTAAAATCTAATAGTTGTGACAGACCTTGGATCCTCCCGAATGGGTCTCGTCCGATCATATTCCAAACAAAAGGTTATCCCCTTTCGATACTTTGAATCTCGCTATTCTTCCTGAGCTTTGTTGTCTCTGAACTGCTTAAGGGTTTTGCGCTCTTTCTCTTGAGCATAATTCTTGGAATAATTCTTTCGTGCAACCCTTATGTTCATTACTCAACTCTGGAACTTAAGATGGTATCGATCTCTGCCCACCTTGCAGAGACTCGATGCATAGATGCACTACCTCTCCTGAACTTAATAGACTTCATCCTTGTAGTGATTGCGGGGTTTAACCTCCCTAATCAGGGAAGTACTCACTCAACTCTAGGACGGTGATGAAATTCCCTGGGGGAAAGTGTCTTCGAGGAATTAAACTAGAGCATAAGGAAAATCAAGCAAATGTAAAAGTTCTCAAGGAACGAATGCATACTCTTAACTTAATCATTCAATGCAGAACCCATTTATAGGCATATAAATACAAGCATGCATCCATTATTTCCAATTCAAAGCACAAGGCATAAAAACACTTATAAGAACCGTAAGGCATGATGCGACTACTGAGAGGGGTGTTGATTTCCACCCAACCATAGGCTCTATCACTCCCAATGGATTTATCACTGGCCACCCCCAAGCTTAGGCCATGATGCTTTGAGATTCAATCTCTTCCTTCCAACTCAACAGAGGTTAGGGACGAAGGTTACTCTCCTTCTCCCAATAGAGGAATAGATAAGGATTAAGGTTAATATCCTTTTTCTCGCTCTATCTCTATTCTCCATG
>JASDQU010102536.1:0-14896 GCA_032191745.1 Picea mariana
GCTAGACAATATTTATTCTGTTATATCTCCCAAGTTTTGGCCCTTATGGGTATGAATCTTTCTTTTAGGTAGTTCTTTGATATTTCTTCTCTGCAATGCCACAGGTCTGATCAAAATTGGATGTGCCAAGTGGAATTTACGGTAACTTCCTCACAACTTGCCGATTTTTTGCCTTTCCAGGAGATCTCACTTGTATAGAATGCCCCGCACAAAATAATTGATATCAAATTCTAAAACTTGCACCCAAAATACTACAGACTATCCACGATCCAATGCAACTAGTCCCACTCAATTTGGATACTACAGCAATAAGTTATGCTTGTTTTACCTGGAACACCTTCTTGAGACTAGTCAATAGGACTAGTCAGATACCCTATCTTACGCAAGGTGTATCTACAAATTTAAGATGACCCAGAATCTGAAATTTTTACCAAAGCTACCTTACTAATTTTTGTAAATTGTCTCAAGAGTTCAGGGTTTGAAATGTTACAGAAAATGTTTTATAGCGAAAATTCCACAATGAATCATTTCAGGATGATTCCAGAACCCTATCTTGTACAGGCTGTATCTCCAAACGTATAAGGTCTCAAGAGCTGAATTTTGAACCCAACGTACCTTGATCTATCTACTAAATACCCTCCAAGAGGTTCCTTTGGAAATGTTGTATAAAAAAAGTTATAGTGAAAATTCCACGGTGTCTCAGATGTAGCAGCGAAACCCCAAGACCTTAAGCTCTGATTCCATATGTTAAGAACCAAACATCAATATAGCATAGAAAAACCTCAGGAAACTTACTCAACTCCTTGAAAAATAGATAATTTTAGATAATAAGCCTCTTTAAGGGGGAAAACTCCTTTTACCCCACTTAAATTTTCAAGTACAAGATGATTCAAAATGAAAATGTCTCCTTGGTATATATAGGAGACTAGGAGGTATAATTACAAATAATGGCCTAAAGATGACATAATTAAAATAAAATTACTAATATAAATTACAACTAATGGCCTAAAGCCGACATAAATAAAATAACATTACTAATCTAATATACCCCAATTAAGGGGTGATGAGCCAACATTAGGGCTTAACATACTTGACTTCATACTCATTCAATTTTCAGGATTCATAGCAGATCACACTTCCTTTCTGCATAAGGACTCCTCCAAGCCCTTCCTTATAGGCATCTGTGCACATGAGGAAGTCAACTTCTGGGTCGACAATTTTCAGCATGGGTGCATGGGTCAGTAGATGTTTCAGGGTTTGAAATCTTTCTTCACATTTCTTTGTCCACAGGAATTTCGTCCCCTTCTTCTGGAGGGTAGTGATTGGACAACCGATCTTGGAGAATCCTTCTATAAATCTCCTGTAATATCCTGCTAATCCCATAAAGGATCTGATATCCAAAACATCCCTTGGGGTAGGCCATTACATGATAGACCTGATTTTGTCAGGGTCCACTGCTACCCCTTCTTCGGATAGAACATGACCCAAGTAATGTATTTGCTTCTGGAAGAAGTCACATTTGTTGAATTTAGCATAGAGTTGATTCTCTCTAAGTACTTGCAGCACAATCCTAAGATGTTCTTCATGCTCTTCTCTATCTTAGAGTAAATTAATATATCATCAATAAAAACTAGCACAAATTTATCTAGAAATTTACTGAGTACATTGTTCATCAAGCACATAAAAGTGGCAGGGGCATTGGTCAACCCAAATGGAACTACCACGAACTCATAGCAACCATACCTCGTCTGGAAGGAAGTTTTATGGATGTCTTCACCCTTGATTCGGACTTGATGGTATCCCGATATCAAGTTNAAAAACTAGCACAAATTTATCTAGAAATTTACTGAGTACATTGTTCATCAAGCACATAAAAGTGGCAGGGGCATTGGTCAACCCAAATGGCACTACCACGAACTCATAGCAACCATACCTCGTCTGGAAGGAAGTTTTATGGATGTCTTCACCCTTGATTCGGACTTGATGGTATCCCGATATCAAGTTGATCTTTGAGAAAATAGACGCGCCTCCTAATTGATCGAACAGATCATCGATCCTGGGCAAGGGGTACTTGTTCTTTATGGTTACCTTATTGAGTTGTCTATAATCTATACACAGTCTAAGGGTGCCGTCCTTCTTTTTCACAAACAGGACTGGTTCTCCCCATGGAGACACGTTGGGTTGAATATAACCCTTATCCATCATTTATTTTAATTGCAATTTGAGTTCAACTAACTCGAGTGTCCTTATTTGGTAGGGTGTCCTAGACACCGGCACCGCTCTCGGTGCAAGTTCTATCGAGAAGTCTATGTCTCTTCTCGGAGGTAGACCTGGTACCTCTTCCGGAAACACATCTCTATATTCTCTCAGGGTAGTATGATCTTCAAGGCTAGTGTTATTGGACTAATTGGTAGGTGCAGACACTAACAGATCTCCCTAGATCCACCTGGATCTAGAACAAAACAGGACAAGACATGACTCCTTCCCTAAGTTTTGACCATTGAATTAACTAGGAGGCAAGAACAAATAACATACCTTATTATCGCTTCCTAGGGTCTTTGTTGCTCCCGCTTTGCTCCAGTTCTCTCGTGAAGTCAAGACCAAGACAACACAAACCAACCAAAGTGAAGATATCACAATATATTCAACTGTCAACCTATGTGTATGATCAAGGAATTACACAATAAAGTGGAAATAGCTTTATGGGAAAGGGACATGCCACTGTATCATATTAATTGAAAGTAAAGATTACAACCTGATAGCCTTGATGTCGCAAGCTTCCTTTCGATGGCTCTTGGCTCCAACACACACACTTGCTCAATCCTTGCATGAAGAAGATCAAATCCTCTTGATAGACTTGCTAGAGTCTCCAAGCTACTGTTCAAGCTAAGTCCTTCACACAATTCTTTCACCAATTCTCCAATGAATCTTGCTTAACCTTTTCCATGAGAATTCCCTCAATATATAAGAGAGAATGAGATAGTTACTTGGATAAGAATGATCCCAAAATATTGGGGAATCTAGTACAAGGATAACCATTCGAATGCCAACCCATTCTTCTAGAAGAGTCCCTTCAAGAAGCATCAAGAATTCATCTTTTTCCATGCTTTAGGAAGATTTCGCACCCTGGCTATTCAACACAGTGCGAGAAGTTTGCACCCTTCCTTAAAGTAGCCTGTGAGAATGGGTCATTCTTGCACCCAAATATACTAGCAGCCTGCGAACCTTCTTTAAAAATGAGTTTTCTGGGAAGAGATGAAAGTAACTTTTCTCAGGAGAAAGTTCTTGTGAAGAGCCTAAGTACACCATCATCAATACATCATCATGAAGGCCAAAATCATGGGTAACAGAATGCCCCCCAAAGTATGAGGTTGGAATCAGTGACAACCGAAAGAATTTGTAAGCTGCATGTGTGGGTCAGGAACCAGGAGCACACCTAATCGGAAACCTGCAAACAACCAAGCATCAGCAGAATATCATATATACCAATTCTGAGGTAGGCATTCCCATACTTAGATCATATATGGATGAAATTGTAGACATAAGTCATGGCCACCATTCATACACTCTGGATCCATGCCATCAAAATATAGCATAGCCACCAGGAATACACTGTGGATCTATGCGAGAAAATTCAAATTGAGATGACATAGCCATGAGATATACACAGTGGATCTAAGTGTCGTAGATTATACATAATCCATCGCAACCTGGTCAAAATATATGATATCCAGGGTCTTCAATCTCGTCGCCCAAAGTACGAATCTAAACATGTGATTACATGTGTTGAAGTCGAACATGGCAGAAACCACTTGATTACCGGTCACTGATGAAACCGTTAACAAGTGAAAGGGAAATCACCATTGATGTCAATGACTCCCAAGGTACCCTAGTACAATCCATCAAGTGTGAATAAATGAGTTGAAGTCGAACATCCGATGGAATATTTCGATCAGGGGTCAATGATGTAAACCCACTGTCGAAAGCGAGGAAACCTGCCATTGAGGCATGCAAGCTCCAAGGTACCAAATAATTTCTAAGTCTTGATTCCAGACAATGAGCTGAAGTCGACGGAACAAAACTCATCACAGGAGGGCCTTGATGTATCCCCCATCAATGACATGAAATGAGTAATAGATTTTGAAGGTGAAACAGAGTATTATGCAAATTGGACTGGACACAGGGAAGGCCGACATGGAGAGAATGCACAACTGCAGATGGCCGACTCAATAGAGGTTTCAGATGGACTTCTCTTGAACATATGAATGACACGGCCAATGATTTGGCAGCATTGACTCAAAGATGACACAGGGAATGACCTTGTAGCAAATCGAATGAGAGACAAATGGATTTCCCATACCGACTTCAAATGATGAATAGGGGGTGTCATGTTCAAGAGTGACACTTACTGCCAATCAATACAAAGATGATAACATATCCCTTTCCCAAATTTCCCCCCACCATTTATGGCGAGTACCTCTTTATTTTTACGCAATCTTGAGGAGGATAACATATGTTTTTTGATATAAGCTTATCCTTTGGATAAGTCCTTCGTAGTATGTTTAACGAACCCTAAGAAGGAGTGGTTCGGTCCCATTACGGGTCTGTCAATGTTTGTTTAACGAGTCCAAAGATAGAAAACTCGAAGGTTTTTCATGATTATAGAGTCTGGAAAAACACTTAAAAGAGAAATCTCTCAGTTCGTTTTTCATAAAATAGTCCGATGAGACCGAAAAAGAGATAAATTATCGCTCACCAAACGCTTTCTTCAAATACTTTATCGAGCGTGAAAATATCAAGGTCGCTTGGCTATCTTTTCATGTTTAGAGAGTCTAAAAAGATCTTAAAGAGGACTCCAGGGGGGTTCCTTTTTTGTATAACCTTGTTGAGCCCAAAAAAGTGATAAAAGTATGTTCAATCACGTTCTCATGTATTTTCGAGTGCGAGAACGGACAAAGACCACGCTTGAGGTTTTATACAAAAACCATAAAAAACAATCAAAACATGCGATGGAAAAAGAAAACTATGTCCGCATCCCTGTATATGAACATCAAAGTCATTATGCCTACAAAAGTTACACTCAAAAGGACATCAGGGATTAGGGTTTAATAGATAAATAATCATAAAAAACCAAATGACATGTTAAAAGTAAATAAAAAGGAGTAAAAACTCTTTTTACCATATCATTTTCACTTTCCACTATTTGAGCTCAAAAACCCCTCTTTTACCCTCGAAGTTCGGCGTCAGATTGCGGGAGTTACGAGTGTCCATTCAGCGAGCTGTTAGCGACAGTGAGGTAGGCTCTTTGTCCTTTATTATTTCATGGTTTAATTTTGCATTTTTATTGGTTAAAAATTCATTTTTGAATTGATTTAGTGAGCCCTACTTGCGCGCTTCCATTCTCGTAGGTGGGCTACACGAGACCTGTGAGAATGGGGCATTCTCACAGGTGATCCCACAGCAGCCTACGAGGTTCTCGCACTGTGCACAAAGGGCACCTGCGAGAACCGCAAAGTTCAAAATTTTTTTAAAAATTTACCCAATGAAAGAGAACCAAATCATGAAAAAAGTTGCTAATCTTCTTTTTGTGCTTCTTCTGCAGATAATTGGCCATCAAAATGGTTCTTGAATGGCGTGAAAGAGAGCACGAAGAAGACAATGCAATTGCCAAAAATCATCCACCTACTATTGTTGCTTTGAGAAACTATGGACTCCTGAAGTACTTTCGTATCCCGGGCATGAGGGCCCAAGTCAGGTTATTAGAGTACCTTATGCATATGTGGGATCCCGATTAGCAGGTATTTCATGTGGGGGTCCACACACTGTCCTTAGATATTGAGGACATTTGATTTTTGACTGGATTGTCATGGCGAGGGTACTACGTGAGCTTGATTGGTAGCAGAGGTGGTGGGCTGCTCATGAGTGAGTACTACCGCATTCACTGTGTTCCCGAGGTAGAGAGGAAGAAAGGAAAAGTAGATATTTGGGGGGTACAGGATTTGACCCTCCGTACTATCCTATTCACCATAGCTCGGATGGCAGGGAGCTTCGCTCCTCACATGGTGCTACAGAGTTACTTCCAGTATGCTATAGAGTGTACTGAACCTCAGGTTTTCAACTGGGCAGATGCAATGCTTCGTAGAGTAAAAAGGCAGTTGACCAAATGCAAACGAGGCAACCTTAAGCAATTCGGGTACAGATATTTGCTAGTGTCCTTCTTCCTTGAGAGGGTTCCATTATTAAGGCTACAGGTTGAGTGGAATTTACCGGCTCCCAGGGATCCAAGGATGCTAAGATGGTGTCATCTTATGGCCCAGCATGTAGCAGGACCGATCATCAAGTATGATGATACCTTCTTTGACTAGATTCAACCATAAATGTTGATGGTTGACGACTATGCTTATGACGGGTTGGATTTTTGAGAAGATCTGGATTTAGTACTACCAGAGGATGCTCAGTGGGGGGAACTTGGTAAGAAGTACATACATTTTTTCTTTTTAAATGTTTTTTGTTAATTTTAATCATATTCAAATGTTTTTTATATGTTCGTCCAACGACTAAATACAAAATTCATTTTTGATGACATAGATGTTGGACCTTACTGACCTCCTGGTACTTCTCCCATTCAGCAGTGAGGAGAGGTAGTGGCAGCGCCACAATATGCCAAGGATTATCAAATGGTGGAACAAAATCTAGAGGGCCTAACTGTAGATATTCCAGACATGCCTCTTGAAGAGGTTCCACGACGTGATCAACGTCATACTGTAGGGGTGTCAGGATCCATGAGTCAACTGCTCTGTAGAGTTGCTCGGGCAGTTGTGTGTTATCGTGAACATCATCCATGACGTCACTTTGTAGAAGCTATGAGCTTCAGATTTTGACATTTTGGTCTTCGGAAAAAACTTTTTTTGTAAAAAACTCTTTTGATCATTATATATACAGACGGCTTCTACCGGTTTATCATGTGTTGTGTGAACATTGATGTGATTGATTTATAAATTATTCAAATGTCTGTCTAATACATAGTTAGCCAATGCATCTGTTAATGTATTTAGACATCTAGGAATATGTTGATATTCAATGTAATCAAAATAACGTTCCAAGAGGTGAATTCGCAAATACACCTGTAACAAAGTAGGACTTCGAAAAGTATAGACATTACTTAACTGTAGTACTACAAGCTGCGAATTGAGTCACACAACCAAATGATGGATTTCGAGCGAGATAGCATCAACCAATAATTCAATAACAGCGCTATACTCTGCAATGTTGTTGGTCGCATGGCTGAGACACACACCTTGTAAGGAGACAAGTTCATTTGTAGGGGCATAAATTGCCCACGTAGCGGAAGCAAGGTTCTGAGTACTATGGCTAGCGCCATCAACGAAGCCAATATAGGGTAGCGAAGACTCCAACATCTGGAAATCAAACACAATGTCACATAAAGGCAGAGACTAGATAACGACAAAAGCAAGCTATAGTAACACACAAGAGGTATGATACAATAAAAATACAAGTACTCGTGCACAGATGATTTTATGCATAGTACTTCTTCAAGTACAACCCATTTCTGGGTTCACTCAAAGGGATACCATCGTAATCTACCAACTCATAAGCTCCTTTTTCCAAAACTCGTCGAATGATATAAGGACCTCGCCACATGGATTCGAATTTCCCAGCTCCTAACATATCTCGATCTTGTTCATAGAGAAGAACAAGATCACCTTTGGAGAAAATGCGAGGCTTGACATGTTTGTTGTATTGGGCCTTGACACACTTTTTCTGAGCTTCGATGACTAGGGTGGCATTGCATCGAGTTTCATCTAATCGCATAAGATACAATAGATGTTCTTCCTCAGCAGAAGTATTGGGTAGGATTTCAACAACTAGCTTTAAAGAGGGTATCTCACATTCAATCGGGAGAATGGCTTCCACACCATAGACTAACCAGAAATGTGTAAACCCAGTAGCAAACTTGACGGATGTCCGGTACACCCACAATGCTGAAAACAACATTGTGTGCCAACTTGTTTTATGAATCCCTATCATTCGTCGAAGCATAGTTATGAGAACTTTTTTAATCGCTTCAACTTGGCCATTGGCTTGTGGGTAATAGGGCATTGAGTTATCATGGTGAAGACCCAACTTTTTAGTAAGTTCATACATCATAAAATTCCTAAAGTGGCTACCGTGATCAGTGACGATAGCTTGGGGAACACCAAAACGAGCTATGACGTGATTAAAAAGGAATAATGTTGCGGTCTTTCCAGTGTTGTCAAATTTTGGCATCGCCTCGACCCATTTCATAAAGTAATTGACGGCTACAATAATGTAACCATGCCCCCCAACCGAGTGAGGGTGACATGTCATGAAATCGATGCCCCATTTTGCAAAGGGACCAACTAAGTCCACAGGGTGAAGAGGAGCAGGATGTGACCGTATCTTGTTATTATAGGTCTGGCAGGCATGGCATTTTTGAATGGTAATGATGCAGTCGTTAAATAATGAAGGCCAAAAATACCCTGCTCGTAAGATCTTCTGGGTAGTAGCATACCTAGACATATGACCACCATAGGCTCCAAAATGGCAGTCATTCATATCTTTCTCAGCCTCGTCGAATGTTAAACAACGTCGAAAAACAGAGTCAATCCCCCGACGATAAAAAGTGTCCTCGAGGATAATGTATTGACAATCTTGGTATCGTATTCGACGTCATTCAGTACTGGACAAAGTTGTCTAGAAAGTCTGGGTTTGGAGATATATAATGATATCACCATACCAAAGATCATCAGTGCTAATAAGGAAAAGAGATTCATCGGGTAATGAATCAGCTACTACGTTTTCCATTGCAGAATGGGGAAAGTCGCATATCAACTCAGCAAAGACTAAGGAATTCTTAGACTTGGCATGTTCGAATTCCAAGTCAAACTCCTGGAGTATCACAATCCATTTGGAGTATTTTCCCCCCAGCAATTGACGTGTAAGAATGTGTTACATACGGTTTCAATGATAAATCACTGTAGTCTTGTGTGAGAGAATATAGTGACGGAAGCGTTGGACGGCTTGGATGGCAGCGAAGGCCAGTTTCTCGACATGTAAATACTTTATTTCAGTAGGCGTTAAACTTCGACTCAAGTAGTAAATAACATGTTCGTCGTGAGCATCATCCTCTTGGACGAGAACCATGCCAATGGTGTACTTTGAGGCAGCAAGATAAAGGAAATAATCACGACTGTAATCGGGGGGAAAGAGAAGCAGAGCTTGCATTAGGGACAACTTCAAAGCTTCAAAAGCATTGTTGGCGATGGTATCCCAGATGAAATCGGAATCTTTTTTTAGGAGTCGCGTAAATCCACGAGTGATCTCGGCATAATTTGGGATAAAACGACGAAGAAAGTTTTCTTTATCCTACAAAATTTGTAACTGACGAAGAGTAGAAGGAGGAGGGAGATTAAGGATCACCTCAACCTTTAAAGGATCCACCCAGATCCCTTGACGTGAAACGATAAAACCTAGAAGGTGGGCGGATTCCAAGCAAAAAATGCACTTATGAGGATTCAAATGTATATGATAGAATTGACAGCGAACGAAAATGGCTCGGAGGTGGGTTGGGTGATCGACTCGGCACATTGAATGAACAGGTAAATCATCCAAATATGGTTGAACTATGTGCTTGATATCATGGAAAGCATAAGACATAGCGTGTTGAAAAGTTGCGCCAGAGTTCTTGAGACCGAAAGGAAATTTCCGATATGCAAAAGTACCCCAAGGACAAATAAAAGAAGTCTTATGTTGATCCTTGGGAACAATGTTGATTTGATTACACTCAAAGAAACCATCCATGAGAGAGAATATTTCACTTCCAGCACAATTGTTGACAATCTGATCGACGAAGGGGGTAGGAAAGTTGTCTTTGGGACAAGCTTTGTTGATATCCCTATAATCAACGCATACATGAATGGTGCCTTGTTTCTTGTCAATCAGGACAAGATTGGAAACCTAGTTTGTGAGAGCCACCAGATAAATAAAGCCAGCTTTCATAAGCTTCTCGACTTCAAGCTTGATAGCAACCGCTTTACGTGGGTGAACTGGATGAAGAAGTTATCGAATGGGTTTAGCATCAGGGTATGTCTTTATCTCATGTATCACAATCGCAGGGTCGATACCAGACATTTCTTCGTAGCTCCAGGAAAAGATGTCATGAAACTCTTTGAAAAGGGATGTGTAGGTAACGATTTTGTTGGAAGAACACGAAGCTCCAATGTGGACATTTTCGACAATCCCAAGTTTGATGGATATGTCAAGGGGAATAGTGGGCGAGATATTGCTTAAGTTCCCTTCAGAAAACACATCGTGTGAAGACTCGAGAACGGTTGAAATGATGACAACGGTCGATGGAGTCGACATCCGTTGGTAGTTCTCAATGGTATGTTGCTCCAAAAAGAGGATGGAATGATGATGTCCATCGTCCCAAGGGGTTTCCTCCATGACAGACATGATCATCTCATCAGTGGGAAAAATGACACAAAAAGGATCGGGAGACAACTCACCAAGAGAAGGAGTAGAAGGTGTTGCCGATTGAATGGCCTGATAGGCGGATTCAACCGAACTTAATAGCATTGCATCGCTGAAACGAAGATGATCTCCGAGGTCAAGTACTATCCAAGGGTCATCAGATGCAGGAAGTTTGTGAGGCAAAGTGGAGATCATGTTGATAGAAGCAACAAATGAGCATGTAACATTCGGCAGTGGAATGGGGAAAGTACCCATAAACGAAGAGTCTTTTAAAAGGCCTACACCGACGTTCTCATAACCCGATGGGGTTTTAGCAATAAACGGTACGTTACCAGTATGGGTATTAGAATTGAAGAAGGCTAGTTGGTCGACAGTAAAAACCTTTCCTTGATGAGGAAAAAGTACTACACAGAAAAGGGTCGACACAATGGCGCGCATGGAATCGATCCAGCTGTGGCCAAGCATAAGATTATAATCAAGGGGAGCATCAAAGACTTCCACTTTGACTTGGACCGTTTTGCCTTTTAACATGGTGGGAAACGATGGAAGGACACTGTAGGGCTTAAAACTGAAGCCGTTGAAGGCTTTAAGAGTGTTCTAGGATTCATTCAAAGAAGGAGAGCCAATGGCTTTCCAACAAGCAAGAGACATAACACATGTCGAGGCACCCTCATTGATAACAGTGCGACAAATGTTTTTGTCAGAGACAACCACTTGGATCTCGAATGCAAGTTGAGGGGGAAACCTTGGAATGTGATCTTCCAAGTCAAATATTATTAAATTCGTGTCCGTCGGATCGATTGTTGTGGGGTATTCTACCCTACGGACTAGCAAGCTAGGGCTCTAAGCTCACATGCAGATCATGACCCTTCCTAGGCTACTTTTAACCTTCTACCTGAATCTGAAACCCCTTTTTTCACATGCACACAAAGGAAGAATGAACCAACCTTTTTTCGATGGTTGAAGTAGATCCTCCGTTGAGCTTGTATCTCCTTGCTGCTGCTGCTCCTTCCAAAAGATTCCCTGCAATCAAGACAAAACTATGCATGCATGCTACTGATCTATTATAGGGTTAGAGATAAAACATAAATCAAATAACATAGATAAGACTCATGTATTCGGGATGGGAAAAACATATTTTTCATTAACCTCAGTATGAACCAACTTACAATGATTTCTGAGGCCGGTCACCATTCGACGATCCTGATCCTGGGCTCTTCCTCTTCTTCGTCCTCCAACTGCTGTGCTTGAACTTCTCCTAAAGCTTGAGGAAAGGCTAAAGGGTTGGGGACAATAATGGACTTGGCAATTTTGGCAGAGTTTCTTTGCTATGATTTTTCCTCCTTTGAATAGTACCCCTACCCCTCCTTTTATAGGCTAGAAGGAGCTAGGGTTTTAGGAAAACTCTCGGCCATGCATGGCTGGGAGTTCCAGTTAACTGACAAAAATATCTTCGTCCCGGCGGAAACTTTCCTGATTTTTGCTTTGTTAAGTAAACGCAGGCTGTAGTGGGTCAGCCCGCGGTCACCTGCATTCAGTATAAGGCCAGCAAGCAGTCACCCGCACCCAGTGAAAGGTTAGGGTGCGGGTTCCTTGATTTAAGTGGTTTTTTGAGGAATTGTTCAGCATGGCTTTGGCTAGGAAGAGGAATGAGTTGGCCCGATGCTAGGTAAGCAGGGGTAGTGCAATTTAGGGTTATAACAGATGCCCCCTAATGTGTGAGTTCAGAAGAGTATCTGATGGCCGAAATACATTACCAATTCTTTACCAATCTGTACTGATATGCTGAATAAGTGAGCCCAGGAATCAGGAATCGAGAAGTGCCGCCTGCAAAAAATATCAAATGTCTCACCGAGGCGGGCATACCCATGCTCGGGATAAATCAGAACCATGGCTACCAATCAAATACACTGTAGATCCATGTCAAATAACTATAAAGAGTATTCGCGAACAATACACAGCGGAGCTACATCTCGAAATCAGAAATNCGGAGCTACATCTCGAAATCAGAAAGATATACAAAGAAAGTATCCATCTCTCAGAAGCTGATTTGGCCTGATGGCTGTACTTCAGAACTCGAGAAACAACTTCAAAATCTTCTAAACTTGGGTAGGAGTGTAATATATATGTACGACTGCACTACCCAGAGGTCTTCGACGGCTCGTCGGTTATGGACTTGATAATCTTGATGATCGGACTGAAGGCTTCAGTGATTTCGAACAAAGACTTGATTGGATATTTAGGATGGCTGGGTATGCGGACACGAGACATATTGTAGAGTGGCTGACTCAGGCTAAGTAACAAACTTCCCTTGGACAATAGCACGACAAGTGATAAGACTCAGGCAACATATCTGTTAATCATAAGTCTACGAAGCAGGAGGCAACACAAACTCTCCATATGTTTGGAAGAGTAACCAAATGGTGGAGGACACAACTCTGTAACGAGCAAAGATTCCTAAGGTCGTACTACATCCCATAGTCTGATGAATCAAATGGACAGATGTGCTTTATCCAAGGGTGACTCATAATGCTGCCAATAAAGAAAATACTTTTCCCATCCTCTTTTTGGGGTATATTTGATTTTTTTTGTTCTTTTTGTTGATTTGGGAAAAAGAATAAAGGAATATTACGTTACAAGGGAGGAACGAGGATAAAAAACATACAAGTTCAAGGCAAAAGGACAAGAATGATGTTCTAGGAAATGATACTCAGAAAAATCCTCCAGTGGCCAAAGGTGTTAAAACGCAGACGCACACTGTTACTAGGCTGATGGGTAAAGTATGCAAATGCGGTTGATAGAACACACAATGGTAACATCCTTCGATGTAAGTTTAACGAGCCCAAAGAAGGGAAGCTCAGTGATTTTTCATGTTTAGAGAGTCTGAAAAAGAATAAAAGGAAACTCCATTGGGGTACCTTTTTCGTCAATAGTCTAGTCGGTTCGAAAAAGGGGTAAACTAGCACTGACTAGACGTCAATTCAAAACCATTTTAACGAGTGTGACAAAGACAAGATCACTCGGCTATTTTTTCAATTTTAAGGAGTCTGAAAAAAGATTAACTATGGACTCCGTCAGGAATGTTCTTCTGGACCGTTTAATGAGTGTGAAAGAATAAGGTCACTCGACAATCTTTTCAATTTTAGGGAGTCTGAAAAGAGCTTAACTATGGACTCTGGGGGGGTTTCTTTTTCGTAAATTGAGTCCCTCAGGCCCGAAAAAGGAATAAAATTATACCTGAGGATACTCTTCTAAAGAATGGAAATTCAATAGAGTGCTCCTTTGTTCGTACCATTGACTGTCCGGACCAAAAAAGGGGTAAACTACCGCCGGACAGACGTGACTTCAAATTTTAGTTTAACGAGCGTGAAGGGTCACAAGATCGCTCGGCAATCTTTTCATGTTTAGAGGGTCTAAAAAGGGCTTAAAAGGAGACCCATTTAAGGAACGTTCTTCTGGACCAGTTTAACGAATGTGAAGAAACAAGGTCACTCGACAATCTTTTCATCTTTAAGGAGTCTGAAAAGGGCTTAAAGAAGACTCCATAATGGTTACTTTTCTCAGTTAATTCGGTCGAGATCGAAAAGCATAAATACAGTCTCGCGGGATGTTTCTTTTGGGTCTCAAAGCGAGCTTGAAAAACAATAAAGGTAGCCCATGATCGATACTTTGTGGGTCGATGTCAGGTATCACTTCGTAAGACCAGGCAAAAACATCATGGAATTCTTTAAAAAGATCCGTGTAAATCTGAATCTCTTCGGGGGAGCAATCCGCTCCGACGAAGACATTCTCCACGATGCCGGGGTTTCGGGAGATATTGATAGGTATCGTGGCAGTGATAGTCGCCATGTTGCCCTCAGTATAAATATCCTGTGTAGCCAAGAGGTTAATGGGACAAGGCTGATCTCCCATCATGGTGATAGTGAATTCTCCTGCCTCGATTCGGTGTAACTCTGGGAGGAAGTATGATCTGTGATGAAGATCGTCCCAAGGTTTGTCCGGACCAGTCATTGCTTCAATTATAGCTTCGTCGGAAGGCAAGACTAAGTCTAACGAATCGGTGTCGACAAGAGAATCCTGAGCCCCGATAGGCTCAAGGAAAGGATCCAACTCTTGTGCGGGAATCGGATCCGAAGTAGCCGAAGCTTGCTGAACCAAAGAGTACGCTACTTCAGTGGCTGACAAGGGCGAAGACATGCCCGCATGCCCCGTCGCATCCATCATGTCTGATGGGGAAGGAAGAATCCACGGATCATCAATGTAAGTCATGCGGAACGACGAAACATGGAAAATCTCAGCCTTGTGGTGAGTTGATATAAACTTGACATCGCCCTGAGGGGGTGGGTAATCGAAAGTACCCATCAAAGATGGGCACAAACCC
>JASDQU010102536.1:31792-64784 GCA_032191745.1 Picea mariana
CACAAATGATTTTGTGAACCACTTTTCCAGCAACTGATCAGGGAGCTCAAGTTTAATGAGACGTTTTCTCCTTCACCACTCATGGATGTGATCAGATATACGAGTGCCTTTGTTCTATTTGAAGGAAGTTAAAATCTCGATCCCCGTATCATAACAGATCGGTAACTGGTAATGCATAAGGAAAGCCATAGCTAGGGTGTTGAAGTCAGAGAAGAAACTTCGTGGAAATTCGATATACCACTTCGCAGTAGAACCTGTAAGGGTTCATTGAAAAAGATGTAAACGAATAGAGTCATCCATCAACGAGTTGGATGAGCACCATAGGTGAAAAGTCATAATGTGATTGTTTGGGTCCTCTCCCGCTTTGCCGTCGAATTTAGGAATGTTCGATGGAAGCTTGGCTGGTATAACAGGCCATTGGGGAGAGTGATGAATAGGATCATTTAATATCCTTAACAAATGTGGAGGATCCAAAGTGTCTAGAAAGGGTAACTGTCGATTCACCTGCGGGTACTGGTGGCTTTGGGGAGGAAGCCCTGTCGGCAAACCAGTAGGACCATAAGCAGTCTGCGTATAATGTGAAGACCTAGGCAGATTCGGTTTTGGTTGGAGAGGATAGTAGCTCATAGGATTATACCCTGGAAAAGGGGATTGATTTTGAGAATCCTCCCCCCAAATGGGATTGAACGAACCTCGATATGGTTGGCCCATACTAGGGGGTATTACGGATGTAGCTGGAAACTGATGTCCCCCAGTCATTTGAGGAGGATTCTATATCAACTGATTCCAATACTGGGCCAAGGACGGAGGTATGTTTTGCCCATAAGGTGGGATTGGTCCTCCCATTGAAGGTGGTGTTCCAATTGGGGTCAATGTTCCAATTGGGGGTTGTGTTCCAACTGGGACTTGTGTTCCAATTGGGACTTGTGTTCCAAAAGGAATTTTCCCACTGAGAGGGGGTTGAGTCAGACCACCTTGCTGAAATTGTCCACCAACTAGAATTTGGTAATTTGGAGTGAAGGACGGAATAGTGCCACTAGGATTGGGATTGCCAGTAGAAGAAAAAGAAGGTCCTCCAAAAGGAAATTGAGGGAGTGTTGGAACAAAACCAAGAAGAAAGTGCCCAGAAGAAGAAGGACCACTAGGAGAGCTGGATGGAGTTTTCTCAGGGGTAGGAATGGAAGCAATCAACGCACGGTATCTAGGTGGTAGCATCTGATTGACGTTGGGAGTTCATGGTGTGTTGATAGGAGCAAGACTAACCGTAGTAAACCTGGTTGGAACACTTGTAGTAGCTATGAGATGGGCCATTTCAACAGGGATGATAAAGTGATAAGTGGTAGTCACTGGTACTGTCTCTGTACTAGAAATTTCAGAAATCATAGGTGGGTTGATTTTGGAAATCACAGGTGATCCTGGACCAAAAAGGTCCCATCGAAAAATGCTCATAGACCAAAAAGGATCTTGTTCCCCGGGTCCAGTCGAAGATCGAAAATACACAACAATTAAGTCTCTGGAAGAGTTTGCTCGCATAAAACATCTCTCAGAATCGGGGTGAAGTCGAAAGTCCTCTCAGGTATTTGTAATTCAAAAATGTTCTAGAGAGTCAGTTTATTCCACTTGTGGTGTGGTGACGACTGTGACTTCACTTTGCCAAGGAGAGCCCTCAGGTGTACTTGTAGGCAAGGGTTGAGAACCTTCCAGATGCTCGAGAGATAAACCCTGCATTCTACGTGAACGACATGGAGGAGCTATTGTAAATGAGTGACAAACTTCATGAAGAAAATCCTATGGTCAACTTCGAGAAACAAACAACACGCGCTAGTAAACAAAATCTAGGAAGCAATCACCAAGAAAACAAGACCTTATAATTTTGAATCCACTAGTTGGTGATGAAATCCAACGTCGCAACAACGAGATGAGAAGGGGCTAGGATAGGGTGTAAAATTTATGCTAACAACCTGCTTAACGGACTTACACCCTGGTGCAATCTCCCACACATAATTGTGGGTATACCCTCCAAGGAGCCCGAGTGAGTTTGGTCAACTTCAATATCAGGAACCGTGAAGACTTTCCCCTCCACAGTCACCTCATGTAAGAACCTAGAAATATAGGCCACTAAGGTCACCACCAACAACAATAAAGTTTAGGGGGACAGTCAACAGTCCGATCCACACGCAAGGGTAGGGTATCTAACTCGAAATCATCTCAAAAGGCTTCCACTCATCATTGTGGGTATACCTTCGAGTGATCCTTGTAATACGTGCAATATCTACACTGATATCAACAAAGCAGGGTGAGTAACTCTGTCAATAGCAATGCGATCTCGTGTTTGACCCTTGTGTGAGAAGGGCTTCCCAGGACATGATGTTGCAAATGGAATTTAACACTCCCTAACACAAGATGCTATTGTGTGTTTTGTGCTTTTGGAGAGTGTATCTCTCTTCCTACTCCAAAGCACTAGCCTGGATAAATGTTGGTGTAATAGAGTCCTAGAAAAGAGTTACTAGTTAAATTTTATGATTGCGCAGTGTTATTAAGAGTTGTTGTTTACTCAAAGGAAACGGAGATGAATCTGATGTTGTATAAGACTCTGACCCAACGATGCATGGATGAGAATGAAAGATATCACTTTTTCGTTCAATGAATCCTATGTATGGGAGGGAAAGACAAAGTTTTCCAGATCAACCTTGAACTACAATGCAAAATTTCCTTTACAATGCAAATGCAACAAATCACACATCAATAACAATTCTCTATTGCTTCTTTTTCAATAACTTCAACAATTGATTGTCAATGTTTTCGAAAATGAAAATGATTTTTTGAAAGAAAAACTTTGTTCACTTTTCAAAAAGGACCCACACCATGATAGTGAGAGTATAGAAAATCAAAAACCAATGAACAAGCAATGATAAAATCCCAATCCACTCTTTCAATGAAAACAAAAATAACAAGCAAACCAATATAGTATTTTCAATTACATAAGAAAAGTGATCTTTCAAACAATAAACAAATGATAAATACCAAGAAAACTCAACTTTCAACCGATCACTGGTTCTTAACTAATCAAACACACTCAGATTATGAAATTAGAGAGTATGGTTATGCCAAGAAAAGTCAAGAAATGAAAGTCAAGACAAAAGTGACAAGAAGAGCCTTGAAATCCTAAGAATGTCCTTGCACGAAAATGAAGACAAGAAAGACACCAATCAATGGTCCAAGAAACTCTTATGAGGCACCTAGACTGATCTGGGTAGTTAAAGATGCCAAAACTCAAATCCAAAAGTTTGAAAAATGAGTTCACAGGATGGCAATACTACACAGTGCGAGAATTAGTGATTCTCGCAGGTGGCCCTTGAGCCGAGTGTGAGAAACTCGCACTAAACATAAAGGAAGAATGCGAACTCTATAGATTCTCGCAGGTTACAATGAAGTGTAGTGTGATAACCTCTGAAACTAGTCAAATTTTTGGAAAATGACACAAAATTTGAAGAGGCCTCTGGACCCACAGGGTCTATCAAGATATCCTGAAGACTCAGAGATTGATAGGAAAGGAGAAAAGTAAAACAAGAGAAAATGGCCACAGAAAAATACCAAAAGCCACAAAGAAAATGGGATGATCCCTAGTGGAGTTTCCAATTTTGTTATCGGACTAATCAGTAGGTGCGGACACTAACAGATCTCCCTAGATCCACCTGGATCTAGAAAAAAACATGACGGGACATGACTCTTTCCCTAAGTTTTTACCATTGAATTAACTAGGAGGCAAGAAAAAATAGCATACCTTCTTATCGCTTCCTAGGGTCTTTGTTGCTCCCACTTTGCTCTAGTGCTCTTGTGAAGTCAAGACCAAGACAACACAAACCAACCAAAGTGAATATAGCACAATATATTCAACTGTCAACCTATGTGTATGATCAAGGAATTACACAATAAAGTGGAAATAGCTTTATGGGAAAGGGACATGCCACTGTATCATATTTATTGAAAGTAAATATTACAACCTGATAGCCTTGATGTCGCAAGCTTCCTTTCGATGGCTCTTGGCTCCAACACACACACTTTCTCAATCCTTGCATGAAGAAGATCAAATCCTCTTGATAGACTTGCCAGAGTCTCCAAGCTGTTGTTCAAGCTAAGTCCTTCAAACAACTCTTTCACCAATTCTCCAATGAATCTTGCTTAACCTTTTCCATGAGAATTCCCTCAATATATAAGAGAGAATGAGATAGTTACTTGGATAAGAATGATCCCAAAATATCAGGGAATCCAGTACAAGGATAACCATTCGAATGCCAACCCATTCTTCTAGAAGAGTCCCTTCTAGAAGCATCGAGAATTCATCTTTTTCCATGCTTTAGGAAGAGTTCGCACCCTGGCTATTCAACACGGTGTGAGAAGTTCACACCCTGGCTTAAAGCAGCCTGCAAGAATGGGGCATTCTCGCACCCAAATATATTAGCAGCCTGTGAACCTTCTTTAAAAATGAATTTTCTGGGAAGAGATGAAAGTAACTTTTCTCAAGAGAAAGTTCTTATGAAGAGCCTGAGTACACCATCATCAATACATCATCATGACAACCAAAATCATGGGTAACAACTGGGTTTGTTACTTTATATGGTTTCTGACACCTGTATTGCATATAGGGGACATCCCTTTCAGCAATACTTTTTCAATTGCAGAGCTGATATTTGTCTCACCGAGACAGGTTTTCAGATCCCTTGAAGGGTCATCCTTTTTCCTTATTTGCTCACACATTCTAAGGTTTTATGGTAACAGTCCAATCTGGATTTATGGATGGTCAGCCATTCCATACCAATCAACAGATCGTATGATTCGAGGGGTAATACGTTAAGGTTTGCTTGGGTGGGAAATTTACCCAACATCAATTGGCAGGCTGGTATGACCTTTGCTACCCTTCTTTTGGTGCCAGTGGCTAACTGTACCAACCATGGCTTGGTTTGTTTTTGTGGTTTTAGTTTACACTTATCAACAGCTTTAGGGGCTATACAACTCAAATTTGAACCAGGGTCAATCAAAATAGACACTAGATGGTTGGAGATCATATCTTCTATCTCAACCACTGAAGCTTGATGGTCAACTTGGTTATTATCCAAGGCTACATAAATCTGCAGCACACTCCTGGCCACATCATTGACTGTAGTAGCTTCCTGAATGTTATAAATCCTTCGATTATTCTATTGTTGGTGTGGACAATCTCTCAGGAGATGTTCTTCTCCACAACCCCAGCATTTCAAAGGTTCTCTCTTTGGGTTATCAGTCTTTACTAGTACAGGTCCAGAAGTTTTACTTCCACCCGACGAGGGAAAGTTCTGCTAGAGTACACTCCAGGCTAGAAAGTTCATTCTTGGGTTCTTCTTATAGTTCTTAAATCCCGGGGATTTAATCCCCTTTATCTAAAACCTTGAACTATTCTTTGGTTTCCATCCTTCACAAGGTTTTGCTCGATGTCCATACTGTTCCTGACAATATGTTGCCTTTCGAATAGTGCCTTCTAGGGTCTTTGGCTCATCAAATTCAATTCTGTTCTGGTAGTCCTTGGGTAGCCCACTAACGAAGCACTGCACCTTTTCCTTTTCTGCTTTTATATAAGGCACATATTTCAACAAGTCAAGGAATTTGTTGACATATTCCTCTATAGTGAGTTGTCCCAGTTTGAGTTCATAAAACTCTTTTGTCTTCTCGTCGAAATATTTTTCCGACAAATACTTCTTCCAGAAGTATTTCTCAAACTGTTCCCAGGACAGATCCTCTTTGCAAACCCCTTTCACATTCTTAAGATCTTCCCACCAAATGTAAGCCTTTCCATTCAGATTGAAGGTGGCTACTTGGGCCTTCAAATATTCTGAAAAATCATGGACTCTGAAATATTTCTTTAGTCCAAGCAACCATGCCTTTGCTTCCTCTCCCTTCTTTATCTCACCATCGAAGGAGGGTGGTTTGGCCTTACTGAATTACTCAAATTTATGACCCTTGGAAGTCTTTTTCTTCTTCTATTTTCTTTGAGAATAGGAACTGGTTCTGCTGCTAGAAGAGTCTTATGAATTTCCAGCTTCCTTCTCAGAGGAATAACTCGACACTGGTCCCTTACCTCTGGGGTGGAACTTTTTCGAGGTGCTCCTCTTAGTGTGGCCAATGATATGACCATGTTTCCGATTTTTAGGTTCATGCTGCATTTGTCTTTGCAGATCGGATAAACTCTGCAGTAAAACTGTGTTAATTTCTGTCTGCTTTTCTTCTTCTTTAATCATCCTTTCATTGTTGGCCTTACATCTTTGCAACTCGACCATGAGACTCCTCACAGTCTTATCTAGATCTGGAGGGGTCCCTATTGCCCTTCTTTCGATAGAATCTTCATCTCTATTGTGGGAGCCCTCTCCCACCTCTTGATGAGTCACCGTTCTCTACGTCTGTAAATTCCCGTAGCTGATCGCCCGCTTGGGTGAAAAAGACAAATGCTGGTTGTTAGTCAATAGTTAGATACATTTTTATAACCCACACAAAAACTCATAATTCTTTCACATGCATACACAGTCAGGTTCTTATTTTCAAACTTTGATCCTTTGAATACAAAAGGGTTTAAGATAGAGGGCTACTTCTCTTAGGAGTGTTCTGAACGAAGCTTCTGTGCAACTCGTTCATGATCCCAAGACGAACAAGTGCTGTAACCATGCTCTAATACCAATTTGTCAGATACCCACTACGGAAATTAAAAATTTTCACCCCTTTTCTTCTTTTCTCCGAAGAATAGAATTCCCTAAGTCCCTGTGGGACCTGGTACAGACCCTGCCTCCCTTAATCGCACTCATATGATCAGCGGTTATGGCTGCAAGCCTAACCAGTATGGCGTCCTTTCACTCTTCGTGACTCGGCACTACCAGAGCATCGAGTTTTCCAACTCTGATAAACCCTGAAAGGTGATAGTTGACTTCCCTTTGACACTTTTTGCTACTCGTAGCCTCACAGGTTGAAGTGTCGAGCTCTCATGCTCTTCTTCTCTGAAGTCCCAAGACGCGAAAGTCAGTGATGGTTTGACTTCCTTTCCGCACTTCCCGCAACTCTCAACCTCGCGAGTTGGGGTGTTGAGGCTTCATTCACCTATCTCGCGAACCTCTAAGACACGAAAGTCATCGATGGTTTGACTTCCTTTTTGCAATTCTCGCAACTCGCAACCTCACAAGTTGGGGCGTTGAGCCTTCGTGCTCCTATCTCGTGAACCTCCGAGACGCGAAAGTCAGTGATGGTTTGAATTCCTTTTCACACTTCTCACAACTCACAACCTCGCGAGGTGGGGCATCGATCTTTCATGCTCCTATCTCACGAACCTCCGAGACGCGAAAGTCATTGATGGTTTGACTTCCTTTTCACACTTCTCGCAACTCGCAACCTCATGAGTTGGGGCATCGAGCTTTCGTGCTCCTATCTCGTGAACCTCCAAGACATGAAATTCAATGATGGTTTGACTTCCTTTTCACACTTCTCGCAACTCGCAACCTCATGAGTTGGGGCGTCGAGCCTTCGTGCTCCTATCTCCTGAACCTCTGAGACATTAGAAGTCAACAGAATGTTGACTCCTTCCCAGGCGATGCGTGTCCACCCGTCGGCCATGCGGGCCCACCCTGATGGCTGTGCCACATGTTCTCACGAGCCTCGGCTCTCGGCACTTCATGAATTCTATGGTTGATAGTGGCCCCTTCTAACCTCCAAACCCCCGAACTCCCGATATACAATATCTCCACGGAGTTCTGATCCAACGGTCCTCCCGTTCCTGGATTCAATGGTTTAGATTATCCTCCTCGCGTTTCACACTTTGCGACTTCATGGGTTGAAACACCCAACCCTTGCACTCTCTTCTTACGAAACCCTAAGATGTGAGATCCTGAACTCAGACCTCTTCCGGACTGCACCCAACCCTAACCTCCTTGCAACTCTGCATGATCCAACGGTTATCAGTTGTTCGCCACTTCTATCTCGAAGTGTATCTGCCATCCGTTTCTTCTCTCTTCTGCGCGTGTCTAGACATACATTTTTGACGACCTAGATCTCTTTTTCTCCAGCTAATCTAACCGCAGATGTAGCTCTTCCTTGAGCATGCACTTCTCCTTCTTCTCCTTGGAAGATTTCTTAAGTATCAAAGGTCTCAGTCTTTTCTTCTCCTCTGTGACCTTCATAGCTATGGCTTCATGCACAAAATGACACTATTCCTCCTAGGCTTCTCTACTCTGAAGCCGTGAAAGATTTCCATGACCTCTATGAATTCCTACAGGGTCTCTGCATCTGACTAGGTGCTATCTGTCCTGAGCTTCATCAACTATGAGGGACTTGGGAGCTTTGCACTCTTTCTCCTGGGTTTGACTCTTAAAAGAGCCTTCAACACATCTATTTCTCTCCTTCATCAAGTCTAGGACTTGAGTGGGTCTCGGTCTCTACCTGCTTTACAAAGAGCCTGTGCATAACTGCACTACCTCTCCTAAGCTATGCCTTGGCTAGTATGGCCGCTTCTCATAAGACCACAGTAAATGGGTAACCACGTGACACGTGGCCTCCTTTAATCAGATGGTTCAGATCTATTTTGGGACTTTCACCCCTATTCATGAGGTCTTAACCCTCATCTATCTCCCTACAGATCTAATGACAGTTGGGTTTTCTAGCTAAGATCTGATGGTTCAGATTAGTCCCAATTCCACGCACTTTTCCACTACTCCCTGGACATGGAAAAGCCAATGGTCCAAATATTCTTATGGACCTTAGGGATCGATGGTCCCGGTCTCTTTGCTACTCGAGAAAACAAAGGAAAGGGGTTGAGGCATTTAACGCTCCCTCTTCTCCTTCCAGTCTAACGACTGTGAGTGACCGCAGATCTTCCAACAGGATCTCACCCGTCAAATGATACTTATCCCTACACAACCATCTCAGGACTTCAATAGGATCGTTCCTCCTCTTGCAAGGTTACTAAGGCCTTGCATCTTCACATCCTCTTTCCAGGTTCTTGATGGGATTTTCAAGGAGGGTATCTCTATGGGGAGGTTTACCCAGGGTATTGTCTGAGGCAGATAAGGGTATCTCTCTCTTGAGAACTATATGTGAAGTCTGAATTAGATTAGTATGCATATAAATAGCGATTTATGAAAACATAAGACATACATAGTCTTTCCATTATAAACATGCAAGTACCAGTACTGATAAAAACACTATACATACATTCTTGCACTGAAATCATTCACAAATTCACAGCTTATGAGACTAAATGTCAGAATATATATATATATATATATTTCAATATGCTAGAGACAAAACACTTATCAGAAAAACACCAGAGGTGATGCAACTGCTGAGAGGGGTGCTCATTTCCACCCAACCGTAGGCTCAACAACTCCCAACGGATTTACCACTAGCCACCGCCGAGCTGAGACCACGATACTGTGAGACTTTGTCTCTGTCTGCCAGTGACCGAGAACAAAGGTTACTCTCCTTCTTCTCCACTATCACTCACTCTGCATATTTTTCCAGAGTTCTTCCTCCCTCGCATCTTCCCGTGATCGCACACTCCTCTTGCCTTTTTCCTTTCCGGCGAGGTTGAATGTGGCACGATCTCCCTCGCAGTGGTTAGGTGTCAAGACCCCACGAATGAGCGGTTTTACCCCCATCCCTCATTACGTATGAGGAGCCATCCACCTACCAACCTACGAGTAATTAATTTTGGGCCAGCGAGCCGCTTTTGGTTCTCCGAGCTAGTGAAGACCAAATACGGTATTGGTTTTCAATGGAAGTTAACGCTACCATTGTAGGTGCCTTCCACCACCTTTATCCAACCATCGTGGTCTCTTTTTCAGCATATTCCCCTCTCAGCAGACTTGCAATATATATTCATAATATTATTCGCATTTATCGACCTTTTTCACAAGGTCTATTCACATCACACATTCACATTTTTTAGTTTTCCACAATACTTGGCCAATATAGTTATTTTTATAGACTGGGGGAAACAGGGTGTTACACCCCCAATATATGATCTGACCACTACAAACAATTGAACCATGGAGGGATAATCTTCGTAACTCACACGAATGCGACCTTGTGCATAACCCTTGTGTGAGAGGGGGATCCTAGAAAGCCTATACGACAATTGGATTTGACTCTCCCTACCTCAATATGCTAATGTTTGTTCTGAAAACTTTGGAGAGTTGTACTCAGAGCCTAATCCAAAGTGATAATCCTAGTCTAATGTTGGTGGACGATCCTAAAAAAAAAATGTTCTAGATAATTTTTAATTAGGCTTCATTTTGTAGTTGTTCTTCACTCAAAGGGTGTGTTGTTCCTAAGTTTATACTTTAAGGCTGTAAAGTATACCGTCAAGGAATCCATGAATATTAAAAGAATAACTTGAGGATAAGAATTGAAAAGGAAGGGTGAAGCAAAATCAGTTTCTCAACTATCTCTGTCTAGCTTCCCGTTGTTCTTGGATGCTAATATCTCTCTCAATATCAGCCCATGAACGTTCTAATTCGACCCGGTTAGTTGTTGTTTGTAGGATGGTATTAAATAGGTTCAAAGCAATACTGGTTTGATCTTGAAGACCAGGTTCAATGTTGGGTTGTCTGCTACTTGGAACAGTCATGGAGGATAAGATTTAATTTAATCGTGAAAGAATTTAATCAAATGTTACTTCAAATTTTTAAGAGATGAGAATAGTAAAAACAATTTTGAAATTCAAAACACTAACATAAATACATTCAAGGTCGTTTCCTAGATTTGCAACAATTTGAGAATTATAAAATAACAAAGAAGTACTACAGAAAGATATGAGGCTTTAATCAAGAAAGAATCTCATATTTCGACAGGTAATAAAGAAAGAAAACGAAGTTTCTAATGAAAAGTTAATTATTAAGGTTCAAACGATTAACAGGTCTTAAAATCACTGATAGCAATTTTAGAGGAAAAGGTGTAAATAATTTGATATCCAAATCAATCTGAACTATATACGATATGTTTGCAGGTAACTTCAAATTAATTATTCATTATAAAAACATTGAACGAAAAACACAATAAAGTATAGTAAGTAAGGTTGAAGAACACATAGCTACAAATTGCCAGGATTCAAAATCTCGTTTGTAATGTATATTATGATGGATTGGAAAACTGTTAATACAATCGGCTCTCTCCAAAAAATCAAAATCCCTTTCTCAGTCTTTAGAAAATACATTTATACATATTCATCAAAATTTTCTCGTTGGTGACTAACCAACTTCCTAATATTACGGTTACATATAAGAATAATGTCAACCGTTTACATTTCCTTTCTAATTTCTAATGATAAAAACATTTTAAAAAAAATGTTTTTATGCTTGTGTTGATGAACTTCCTTTCTCTGCTTCAAGAGACTGAACACACTTTCCCAAAAATTTCACAAAAGATCTGAGAGCATCTGGTATCTCATTTGCTTCAAACATAAAAAATCTTTTCTATAATTCAGGCAAACAATTTTCTATCCTCTTCCCTGTGAACTTAATAGTTTGCAACTTTAGGTTCGGTGTCACCATCCATTTGTTCATTTCTGTGATATTGATTAATTTGATTTTTGAAATCTATATCTTTATTTCCTCTAGCTCTTCTTTCAACCTTAGCTGGTGCTTGGCAATATTAATCTCACCTAATAATCCGGGACAGTCATCTGTTCTGATATTCAACGAAGTTCTTTCTAAGAGATCAAAAATTCCCTGGCAGTCATCATTGATGTCTCTGGTTAATATTTTATATTTGGCTAGGCCTGATCCACACACTTTAAGTATTATGTCCCCTTTAACCTGTTCAGAAATGGATAATTTCTGAATCCTTCCGACTTCTTCCTTTTTTGAAAGGGCTACTACCTTTTGGAAAGTCATTCTAGCCGCTTTCGCTTCCCTTTCCTTCTGGAAAACATTCTCCAAGGATTTATTTGTTTCTTGAAAATAATTCAGGACTACTTCAAGATTCAAAAACACTTTCTGCTATTCTTCCTCTATTTTCAAATATATCCCCAATGCTTGTGTCCTGAAAATTTCAAGTTCTACTACTTGGTTAGTAATAGAACTAATTTTATCTTGTAACTGTTTATTTTCTTCTCCCATATTTTAGACCTGTGCCTATGTGACCTGTATTATCTGTTTTTCCTCTTCTAAGTCTATTTTCATTTTCTGAATTTCTTGCATATCTTTTAGTCTAGCTTGTTCTAGACCCTTTTGTATTCCCCAACTGGTATTTCTATCAGTTTCTTTTAATTTGTCCTGTAACTGAATTATTGTTTGGTATTTTTGTTCGAGCATGATTTTTAAACTGCCAACAGAATATATATTTTTTGATTCTATAGCACCCATCCTACCTGCCAACTTCGTAGCAAATTCTCCATCTTTAAGATTTTTTCCATTTATAATGACCCTATGTTTTTTAATCATCCCCTCTCCTCGTGGATGGATTTCCTTTTTCAATATTTCTCTTCTCTTTTTACTGAAAAAGTAATATGATGGAGGGATTTCATCCCTTGAAATTGGCTCTAGGTCACTGACATACAGAGCTCTTTCATGGCAGTTTCCATAAGTTGAATGCAATGGGGTTAAGGAAGTGATAGGACTACTTAGCTCTGTTGATGTTGTTCCTCTTGTCTTTTTTGGAACATCCTTAAGGATTTCTGGAGTTGTTTCCAGCTCTTTTCCCTTCTCTGTCTCTGATTTTTTTGTTTGAGAATCCTCTGTGTCTTGGGAAGGTATCTTAGTATCCTTCATCTTGCCTTTGGTATTTACTTTATCCTGTGTATTAGTTTCAAACCCTAGAGGGAGCCCTTCCTGTTCTGGAGGTGGGGTTGAAATTTCACCCTGCAAACTCTTGGGAAGGAAACTTTATCTATGGCTCTAAAAAGACGTGAATCCGGTCTGTGAGTCAGGTGGCATGGCCTGTACTCTATTTAGTACTTCTTCATAGTATTTAACATCCTTAAATACATCATCATAAATAGATGTTTCATGTTCATATGCCTTTAGATTACAATGTATAAAATGCCTACTTATTACTTGGTAGGGATCATACTTCCTGTGCTCAATATCTACTAATTTCACTTCTTCTAATGATTCATCCTCTACCTTAGAATGGCCTAAATTTAATAAAGAAAATTTCCCAATATGAACAGGGAAAGATGGCCATGACTTCTTCTGAGCTGCTTTTAATTATAATCCAACACCATCCTTTACTATCTGATGGGCTACCTCCCTGCACACCAATATGTCCGGTAGGAATTTAGGGAGTGCATGAGGGGGAATGGAACGACTGTAAACCCTAGTGTAGGAAAAATTCTCCTCAATAAACCAGTTGGCAATTTCTTTAAGATTTTCTGTGATTGCATCAGAAATGCGAGGTGGTTCGCATCTAAAAAATATTTTATGCATAGGAACTATAATAAAATGAAAAACCTCATAAAANTGCTTTTAATTATAATCCAACACCATCCTTTACTATCTGATGGGCTACCTCCCTGCACACCAATATGTCCGATAGGAATTTAGGGAGTGCATGAGGGGGAATGGAACGACTGTAAACCCTAGTGTAGGAAAAATTCTCCTCAATAAACCAGTTGGCAATTTCTTTAAGATTTTCTGTGATTGCATCAGAAATGCGAGGTGGTTCGCATCCAAAAAATATTTTATGCATAGGAACTATAATAAAATGAAAAACCTCATAAAATGCATCCTTATCATTTTGTTCCCAAAGGGCCAAGTGATATTTATGAATGGGTTCGAGGCAAGAAATATTCCAACTCCAATTCATTAAAGGAAAAGGAGTCACATAACAGATTGCATCCATAATTATGTTGACATGTAAAAGGATTCTAGTTGTCCCTTTGATTTTGCTTCTTTGTAATTTAAGATTTCTTGTCTTAGGTTATCTGACAAAATCTTATGCCAGTTAAAACCATTTCCTTCTAAAGCTTCTTCTAAAAAGGGCACCCAATCTGCATGAAAATGGCAGGGATCTTTTCTCCCGAAAATTCTACATAACATAATGGCTACATATACCATGTATTCATTCAAGGATGTTGTAGCATAAACCCCATGGAAATCAGCTCTAAACTTTGTTGTACACCTCACCCATTCTCTAATCATATCAAGATATGTCTGGTCTGCCTCAATACATTCTTTCCTCTGAAACTCTGCTAAAAATTCAGCATTAAAAGTATGTTTAGGATTTGGAGAGAGTTTATACATTACTTGTATGTGTTCTGGCTTAAATGAGCCGACGATAATTCCTTGGTCATTTAAAATTCCCCTTGTTGGGATATCAACCTTATCTAGGGCCCAGCTGATCATATCATTATCTGACATGAGCCGCGGGCGTGCAACAATATTATGAAGCTTTGACTCAGCTATGTCCCGGTAATGATTTTCAGAATCAGGATGAGCATTCTCAAGCTTGTATTCCAGCAGTTCGGAGATTTGAGTGCAAGATTTAATAGATTCTATAGTGTGTGGAGTGGTGTTGGAGATGATATCTTCTTCCTGTGCATATTCATTCTTCTTCATTGCCTTTTTTTGTGCCATGACTTTGCATTTAATTGAAAACCTGTCATGGAAAATGGATGAACGAGCTCAGCTAAAAAATGAAAACAAAGACATTTGGATGTTCATTTTGAATACATTAAAAAATGACAAGATTGACACAGCTGTCACGAATTTAAGGCTTTTAATGCGGAAGATATATTTCTGAGATACACATTTAATGTTTGTATTTAGGCACCTTCGGTTTTTTAAAGAAAACGAGACACTTACTTAATTGGAAAGTGAAACATGAATGAACACTTAAAGAATGATTATCATTAATCATGTTTTGAAAAAAAAGTTAACTAGTGCTAATCATAGATTAAAGATGAAAAATTTGCTTTTTGGGATTTCGGAAATCATGATGTCGAGAGGTATGTCGTCGATGAAATCCGATTTCCAAAATTGCGAAATATCGAAGTCACGATGTTTTAATTAAGACTTAAAACGTTTTTAGTAAATTAAGTAATTGAGATTAAACGTTTTTAGGTTTTCGGGGATCATGATGTCGAGAAGTATGTTATCGATGAAGTCCGATCTCCAAAATCGTGAAATCGCGACGGTTTACTTTTTAAAAACAGGACTTCAACTCACCTTAATTAACTAACTAATCACGATTAAGGCCAAAATAGAATTAGTTTGATTTAACGCGAACTGTGGATCGGGTTTTTGTGATTCAGGATTTCAGGAATCATGATGACAAGAGATGTGATCTCACTGAACCGTAAATCCCGAAATTGTGACTTGATTATCTTAAAACATTTCGGGAAATCATGGATCGGGATTTCGCGATTCTATTTGCATCCAAAAAATTTGTTTGTAGCAAACCCCGAACCCCGAAAGTTCTTTAAGCTTAATTTTAAAACCGCTAGTTTTTAAAATTTAACACGATTTAAATAATTTCAAATAAAAGCGTCGGGATTCTTATAATTATTTTAAACCTTTTTTCCTTTTATTATCCGAATAATTAAAAACTTTAAGAAAAATGTGTTGTGTGCTTGGGATTGATAACAAAACTCATGTTTTGTGAAAAGCCGAAACCCAAAAAAGGAAAATTTAGGCCTTAGGGATAAAAAATTAAGAACTGTTTCAACATAGGCTCCAACTGGGGACCTTGTCTCCTTGTGGGATGAGGAGAACATGTAGACTTAGTGCCTTCATTGGGTTAATGGTGCCAAGGGTTTATCACTGCTGAAACTGCTAAGGGAGAGGAAAAAGAGGGAAAAAAAAAATTCATTTCAACTTCTAAAAATCTTTTCAAAATTTCTTATTTGTTTTAAACTCAGTTGCAGTCTTCTTCATAATATTCTCGTTCTCGTATGAAATTAAGTTGGTATTAAGATGATTAAAACAATCTTAGGAAACTCAACAGATTTGTGACTTTTGGCTTGCATCAATCGAAACAAAAATTATATTTTTAAATGGGGAGCTCTATCTAGACTTGGGATGAAAATCCGGTTTCGAAAAAACTAGTAACTAGAATAGAGTGGTAGATAAGTATGACAACCTTACAGATACCTCAGATATTGCTTCACTGCCAGCGGGCTTGTTCAGTACCCCGGTGAAGTTATCTATCCCTTTTTTACTGAATTTCCTTTCACCGCTTCGAGTGCTAATTATATATTTACACTCAGATATTGCTTCACTACCAATGGGCCTGTTCAGTACCACGGTGAAGTTATCTATTTCTTTTATATTAGACGAGGGAAATCATTTAAATGAATTTCCTTTCATCGTCTTTGGGACTATATGGGGGCATTCAAATATGAATTTCCTTTCACCATCTATCTTATATTTAGCTTATGAATACGAAGCGGGGGCAATCAGTGATACTTAAAATATCAGGGGTGGTTATCTATGTAAAAATTTACAATAGAGGTTTGTCAACGTATTTTGATTACTCTAGACCAACCTTTTCTCAACTTTCAAAATACCTTAGTTTGAAGAGATAAAGGGGAAGATTAATTTCAGGGGTTTTCTTTTGAGAAAGCTTAAATCCTCAGACAAACTGTTAAGAAACCTAGGAGAGTCATAATCAACCTAAGTATAACCACTTTTAGTCAGAGAATAAGAACTATGGGAACTGGTCTTACTGATTTAGAACTATTTTTCAACTTCAAAAGTTAAGACAATCTCTCCTACCTCGATGGGAAACTTGAAAAGGCAACAGACAGAATTGAGGGTATAAAAAGGAAACGTCCAATAATCTATAAATCAGAAAACATAGGTTGTAAATTAAAACTAACCCTTTGGACTCTTCTCTTAAAGATTTTTACTTCGATTGCCTTTAAACTTGTTCTAGGTGAAACCCTTAAGGTTTAAGTATTGAAAACACTTTTTATTTACCTATCAGCTTATGGGATAAGCAATGCATTTTTTTTTTTTTTAAATCAAAAACTTAACTAATTTTATTTTATTTTTATTTATTTACAAAATGAAAATAGACTTTCTAAAGAAAATTATGAAAATAAAAAACAAAACGGTATATACAATGGATATTTCTGGAAATTAATTATTTCATATAATGTTTTAAAAAACGCCCATTGACAGGAGCATTTAGAATTTTACCATCCAAATTTTCAAGAAAAAATGAATTTTTTCCTTCAGGAGATGCTACCTTAAATGATCCGTACCAAATGTGATCGAATTTACCATTTTTTCCTGACTCCTCTTTTCGAGCATCCCATCTCAAAACCAAATCCCCGGGGAGAAAATTTTTGTCCTTGGCTTTATGATCAAATAATACCTTCATGTCATCCTGGTACTTTTGCAACTTTTCATCCACTACCACCCTGTGCTGCTGGACTTCAATCAGCTGGTTTATTCTTCTTGTGAGAGGATTCAGTTCTTCCTTCTCATCTTGCCATAGTTTCATTACAGGAAGTGCTAGGTTTATATGCAACACTACATCTATTCCATATACCATTTGGAAGGGAGAAGTACCGATAGAATTTTTTGTGCCTATCCGATTTGCCCATAGAGCGTATTTCAAATGCAAATGCCAAGACTTTTTTATTTTCGTTTAACACTTTCTTGATTATATTGATTAATCTCTTGTTTGAAGATTCTTCCAGACCATTTCCCTGAGGATAATATGTTGTGGAATGACCCAGCACAATATTATATTTCTGGCAAAAGCTGACTATAGCCATAGAATTAAAAGCCTGAACATTGTTTGTGACTATCTTTCTGGGACATCTGAACTTAGACAAAATATTTTCTTCTAAGAAGTCTATAACCACTGAATCAATAGCCTTTCTTGTTGGGATAGCTTCCACCCATTTGGTGAAGTAGTCTGTAGCAGTCAGGGTCCATTTGTGTTGAGCACTAGAATGAGTATTAATTTCACCTATGAAATCTAGTCCCCATTGCTGAAAAGGAGCTTCTGTCTTGACTGGGACCAATGGAATCGCTGGTAGTTTATGTTTTCCTACAAAAAATTTGCAAGGGTTGTAAGCTCGTACCTTAGCATTGACATCTGGGAAAAGTTTGGGCCAGTAATAACCAGCCCTCCGGATTTTGTATGTCGTAGCCCTCCAGGCGTGGTGTCCTCCACATACTCCTTTGTGAAATTGACTTATAACTTCTTTTGTTTCCGACTCGACCAGATAGACCAAGAGGAAGCCAAGCGGGTCTTTCCAATATAATCGTTTTTCAGAAATACAGTATTTGATTGCATGCAGCTTTAGCGTTCTAGCTTTGGATGGAGACAAGTCACTTGGACATTTCAATGTCAGTAAGTATGTTACTATGTCCTTGTACCAATTTGATGACACAAATTTCTCTTTGATTTGGCTTTCATTTATTTGGTCCTCAAGTTCATTCATGTCTACCCACTCTTCCTCCTCCTGAAAGTTGTTTATCCCAAGAGCTCTGAAATTAGATTCAGCTAAAAGTTTAGCTAAGCCTTGTCCCTTTACTAATTTTGTCAGTTTAACTTCCAAGTCGAACTCTTGAATTTTGGCAAGCCATATTCCTCTTTTTCCATCACTGTCTACTTGAACCAAAATATATTTTACAGATCTAGTGGGTACATATGCAATCACCTTAGAATGTAAAACATAAGTTCTAAAAGCTTTTAATGCTTTTACCATAGCATATGCTTGTTTTTCCATTATATTATATTTGAGTTCAAAATATTAGAGACTTTTTCTAAAGAAGGCTATCGGTTGCTCAAAACCTTCTTTGTTCTTCTGAAGGAGTACAACGGCGAGTGTGTTTTCAGAGCCAAATGAAAAAATAAGAAAATCTTTGAGATAATCGGGGCTCGCTAGTACCGACGCCTCACTTATAACCTTCTTGATATGGGAAAATGATGCTTTAGCTTCTGTTGTCCATTTTAATTCACCATTTTTCCTGAGCATATTTGTGATCAATTTCACGATTTCAGCGAAGTTAGGAATAAATATTCTCAAAAAAATTATTTTTCCTAAGAATGATTGAATTTCTTTCACATTCCTAGGAACAACTATTGTATCTATAACTTCTACTCTTTTAGGGTCAATTCTAATTCCATCACGAGATACGATGTGACCCAATAGCTTGCCTTCTTGCATAACAAAGTGATACTTCTTATGATTTAAAGATAGACCAAACCTGCGGCATTTTTCAAATGTCTGTTTGAGATGAACCAGATGGTCTTCATTCGATTTAGAAAAAATAGTAAGGTCATACAAATAGATGACTACAAATTTGTCCTGTTCGCCAACAAAAGCAATATCCATTGCGCATTGAAAAGTAGCACCTGCATTCATCAATCCAAACGACATTTTATCATACATAAATGTGCCCCAAGGAGTGGTAAAGGTGGTTTTTTCTTTATCGAGATCACTGGCGGAAATTTGATTGTAACCTGAAAATCCGTCAATCATTGACACCCTATTAGCTCCTACTACTTTTTCTAGAACATGGTCCATTTTAGGTAGGGGATAATTATCCTTGAGAGAAGATTTATTAAGATTTCTGAAATCAACACATAATCTAATTTCCCCGTTTTTCTTTCTAACCGGGACCAGATTGGCTACCCAATCAGAATATCTCAGTGGTACAATTATCTTAGCATCAAGGAGCTTTTTGACTTCTCGTTCGATAACAGGTAATAAAATGGGGTTACTTTGTCAGAGTTTTTGTTTGAAAGGTTTGACACCAGGTTTCAGGGGTATCTTATGTTTGATCACAGAAGTGTCATATGTTTTCAATTCTTCATATGACCATATGAAAACGTCTTTGTATTTTCTTAACAACTCTATGTATTTATTTTTATTTTCTGTAGATAGATATTTGGATAGTTTTACCATTCAAGGATTTTCTTTAGTTCCTATACTACAATCTTCAACCTCCTCTGGTTGGGGTTGTAGGGTGGTTTTTGAAGGGATATCATCTTGATTAAATAGTCTTTCCAAGGGAATTAGACCTTTGGGAATCTGGTTATTCTTGAGAATGAGCATTTGGTGATTTGCAATTTTATCATGAAACTCTTTAGAATCCTCCCCCTCCTGCATGATCCAAATGGGATCATTTTGATTTTCTTGATTAGTATGCATTTCTGCAAATTCATCTAATGATTCTAGAAACTTTCGAAGTTGCTCATCATCCTCAAAGACCTGCCAATGTTGTATGTTATTTGGTATCGAAGGGTGATGTCTCATTTGTATGTGATACTTTAATTTAAAAGCAATTGGGGGTGTGAAAGTGGATGTTGCTTTGACTAAAGCATCATCCTGTTGATTTTCAGACCTTGGGACGAAAATTCACAGAAGAGAAGAAGTTCTCGATTAAATCCTAGACACACTTCCTATAGGACCATAATCTAGGATGCTTGGCGTGATACTGCCGATTCAGTTGTTTTATAATTAACTCAGTGTCACCAAAGACTTCGAGTTTCTTTATTTTCATCCTCTTTGCAGCTTCTAATCCTAGCACTAAAGCTTCATACTCGCATACATTGTTTGTACAATCCACATTCCACTGAAGCCTATATGAAAAGGGGATTACAAATTGATCATCGAAAACCACAAGGAGTGCTCCTGCTCCAAATCCAAGGAAAGACAAGGCACCATCAAAATACATTTTCCATACACCAGTGTTATATACAATTTTTTCTATTTCTTTTTTTTTCAGTTTTTTCTTCTATACAATTTTCATCTATATCTACTTCAAAATCGTCATCAATAGATAACATACAATTTCCTAAGTCTTGGTCAGCAATATAAACTGGATGATTGTTTGGGTTGTGTGGATCACCTACTGTAAATTCCAACCTAGTCTCTCTATAAAGACACATGTATTGTCCTCCGAAAATTGGACTTGTAGCGTATGTAATATTCAGTTGGAGAGATCCTCCAATATTGGCACCCCATGACCTAGATAATAGCATACCATACTTTGGATGGATGTCAGTGACCACTACATCCATAAGAATGATTTTAGCAGGTATTTGAGCCAAACCTACCACTAGGTCTTTAATCATACCTATGCATTTGAATTTCCTCGAATCAAAAGAATATAAGTCACCATAGGGCCTTGTGATTTCAAGACCAAGTTTTTCCATAATTTCCTTTGGCATCACATTGTGGGAAGCTCCAGAATCCAACGTACAGTTATGGAGAAGGTGGTCAAACAGGGTTAACGTAATATAAAAGGGGGCCATCGTGTCTCTCACACCTTTGAAGTGTGGACCAAAGCCTATTTTTGGTTTGTCATCTTCTAAGTTGATGACGTCCTCTTGGCTTTCATCTTTGGAAAAGTTAATCATCTTGGCAATTTGTTTTCTGTATATGGGATTTTTAGCTAATTCAACAAGGGGAATACGAATTTTGATTTTATTTATTTCGTTTTCCAAATTAAAATTTCCTGGGGCGTTGTCGTTTTCTATTTTTAGGGCCTCCATTCCTTTCTTTTCAGCTTTTCGTTGTGATGTGGACTTGTTTTCATTTATAGGATCTTGTGTCTTCAGAGGGAGTGTTTCTACTGGTTCTGACTGGACTGGTTGCGTATCAGCTGTGTTTTTTTTCGCAGGCTGTTTATCAACAACTTTTGGAGTTGCCTCATCGGTTTTGCTTCTTGGAAAAATCTTTTTTGTCGAAACATTTGGGAGACTTTTGTTCCTTGGTCTTAAATTATATTTTCCCTATAGTTCAACTATGATATCATCTGTGATATCTTGATATGTGAAATCTTTAGACATATTATTGCTAACATGGTCTTCCGATGTAATTTCTTTATTTAAATATCTTTCGTAATCCTGTCTCGATAAATAAGGTGATTTATTATCATCGCCAAGATTATTAATATCTTCATCTATTTCTTCAAAATCTCCTATATCTTCCTCTCCAATGAAGTTTTCACTTTTGAAGGGTGTTGGAATTTTTTGGTCTTCATTTTTAATTATTTTCTGTGGTCCCTAAGGATCAGGATTTCTTCTAAAATCTTTCCTGGGGAAATTATCCCTTTTTTATTTCTCTAGTTCCATTTTTGAGATCTTGTTTGAAATTTCTCTAATAACCCTAGCCATCTCATCTATTCTATCTCCCGAGGATTTCCCCGATCCTGAAGGTCCACCTTATTCTTTGAATTTCCTATTTTCTTTGTTTCCAGTTTCAGTCTTTGCTTTTAATTTCCATGATGCCATCATGTTTTATTCGATCTCAAGCACATCATCCTGCATTTTTGTGAGGTCTTTTGATCTCCTTTCTCTCAATAATAATGCAAAGTCGGGATCAAAAGCACCAGCAAAAGTCACTTTTGCTGCAGGTTGTGAAGGTTTAACCTCAACCGGGATTTTATTATACAACTTGTTGAACCTTTGTGTGAATTCTAGAACTGATTTAGAGTTTTTCTTTCTAAGGGCTCCAAATTCGGTCAAGTAGTAGAGGTGGTTCTTCCTCTCTCCCCATTGTCTAATAAAAGTGCTTCCAAGTTCTTCATAAGATCTTAAAGATCCAGCTGCTAATGATCGGAACCAGGTCCTCACCTGTCCTTCAAAAGTTTGAATGAGGAGTCTAGAATAGACATCTTCGTGTTCTATTCCGAGGATGTCAGCAAATTGGTGAAAAAAGTTTATATGTTCTTGGGAAGTCAGATCCTCTTCCCCTATAAATTTCTGAAGACATTTCATATCATTCTCGGGGAGATCATGAAGAGGAATGGGAAGAAAAAGGGGAGCATATCCAGCAACTACTTTAGCAAAGATTCCAGAAAGCGGTACTTGACCACCTGGTGGTCCTCGAGGGGCACCACCTCCAGCTCCAGCACTTCCTTGTGCATCCATGGTTAGATTTGAGGCTGAAGCTCATAATGTGTGAGGAGAAGATTCTTGGAAATCTGGAGAGGAAACTTTAGGAAATGAGAATGTATCGTATCAGAGGGGAAGTGAAAGAGATGTTTCAAGAGTTTCCAAAAGGTTGAACTACGTAAAGTCAAGCTAACATATAGTATATGTGGGTAAAAAGACTTGTTTAAGTGATTTTCGTGATTTTAAAATCTCTTCCGTATCGGAGACTGGCGAGGTCTGCTTGTTGTCCGGGTTTTTTCTGGTGTTCTTTCGACTAATAGCCAGTTTAGTTATCGTGGAGTCACCAAGTGAAAATTATTAGTAGCCTTAGAAGGTTTTCTATCCTTGTTCACAATCAAAAACAGAAAATGTCAATGTTCTTCTTCCCAGGGAAAAGACTCGTTTCTTCGTTCCTCGGCAACGGCGCCAAAAAGATGTTGTTCTTGAGTTAATACTTTAAGGCTATAAAGTATACCGTCAAGGCATCCATGAATATTAAAAAGAATAACTTGAGGATAAGAATTGAAAAGGAAGGGTGAAGAAAAATCAGTTTCTCAACTATCTCTGTCTAGCTTCCCGCTATTCTTGGATGCTAATATCTCTCTCAATAGCAGCCCATGAACGTTCTAATTCGACCCGAATAGTTGTTTGTAGGATGGTATTAAATAGGTTCAAAGCAATACTGGTTTGATCTTCAAGACTAGGTTCAATGTTGGGTTGTCTGCTACTTGGAACGGTCATGGAGGATAAGATTTAATTTAATCGTGAAAGAATTTAATCAAATGTTACTTCAAATTTTTAAGAGATGAGAATAGGAAAAACAATTTTGAAATTCAAAACACTAACATAAATACATTCGAGGCCATTTCCTAGATTTGCAACAATTTGAGAATTATAAAATAACAAAGAAGTACTACAGAAAGATATGAGGCTTTAATCAAGAAAGAATCTCATATTTCAACAGGTAATAAAGAAAGAAAATGAGGTTTCTAATGAAAAGTTAAGTATTAAGATTCAAATGATTAACAAGTCTTAAAATCACTGATAGCAATTTCAGAGGAAAAGATGTAAATAATTTGATATTCAAATCAATCTGAACTATATACGAGATGTTTGCAGGTAACTTCAAATTGATTATTCATAAGAAAAACATTGAACGAAAAACACAATAAATTATAGTAAACAGGGTTGAAGAACATATAGCTACAAATTGGCAGGATTCAGAATCTTGTCTGTAATGTATATTATGATGGATTGGAAAACTGTTAATACAATCGACTCTCTCCAAAAAATCAAGAGCCCTTTCTCAGTCTTTAGAAAATACATTTATACATATTCATAAAAATTTTCTCGTTGGTGACTAACCAACTTCCTAATATTACTGTTACATATAAGAATAATGTCAACCGTTTACATTTCCTTTCTAATTTCTAATGATAAAAACATTTTAAAAAGAAATGTTTTTACACTTCTGTTGATGAACTTCCTTTCTCTGCTTCAAGAGACTGAGCACACTTTCCCAAAAATTTCACAAAAGCTCTGGGAGCATCTGGTATCTCATTTGCTTCAAACATAAGAAATCTTTTCTGTAATTCAGGCAAACGATTTTCTATCCTCTTCCCTGTGAACTTAATAGTTTGCAACTTTAGGTTCAGTGTCACCATCCATTTGTTGATTTCTGTGATATTGATTAATTTAATTTTTGAAATCTCTATCTTCATTTCCTCCAGCTCTTCTTTGAACCTTAGCTGGTGCTTGGCAATATTAATCTCACCTAATAATCCGGGACAGTCATCTATTCCGATATTCAATGAAGTTCTTTCTAAGAGATCAAAAATTCCCTGGAAATCATCATTGACATCTCTGGTTAATATTTTATATTTGGCTAGGCCTGCTTCCCATACTTTAAGTATTATGTCCCCTTTAACCTGTTCAGAAATGGATAATTTCTGAATCCTTCCAATTTCTTCCTTTGTTGAGAGGGCTACTTCCTTTTGGAAAGTCGTTCTAGCCGCTTTCACTTCCCTTTCCTTCTGGAAAACATTCTCTAGGGATTTATTTGTTTCTTGAAAATAATTCTGGAATACTTCCGGATTCAAAAACACTTTCTGTTGTTCTTCCTCTATATTCAAATATATCCCCAATGCTTGTGTCCTGAAAATTTCAAGTTCTACTACTTGGTTAGTAATAGAACTAATTTTATCTTGTAACTGTTTGTTTTCTTCTCCCAGCTTTTGGACCTGTGCCTATGTGACCTGTATTATCTATTTTTCCTCTTCTCAGTCTATTTTCATTTTCTGAATTTCTTGCATATATTTTAGTCTAGCTTGTTCTAGACCCTTTTGTATTCCCCAACTGGTATTTCTCTCAGTTTCTTTTAATTTGTCCTGTAACTTAATTATTGTTTTGTCTTTTTGTTCGAGCATGCTTGTTAAACTACCAACATAATATATATTTGTTGATTCTATAGCACCCATCGTACCTACTAACTCCATAGAAAATTATCCATATTTAAGCTTCTTTCCATCTATAATGACCCTTCGTTTTTTAATCATCCCCTCTCCTCGTGGATGGATTTCCTGTTTCAAGGTTTCTCTTCTCTTTTTACTAAAAAAGTAATCTGATGGAGGGATTTCATCCCTTGAAATTAGATCTAGGTCACTGACCTACAGAGCTCTTTCATGGGGGGTTCCATAAGTTGACTGCAATGGGGTTAAGGAAATGATAGGACTACCGAGCTTTGTTGATGTTGTTCCTCCTGTCTTTTCTGGAACATCCTTAAGGATTTCTAGAGTTGTTTCCGGCTCTTTTCCCTTCTCTGTCTCTGACTTTTTTGTTTGAGAACCCTCTGTGTCTTGGGAAGGTATCTCAGTATCCTTCATCTTTCCTTTGGTATTTACTTTATCCTATGTATTAGTTTCAAACCCTGGAGGGGGCCTTCCTGTTTTGGAGGTGGGGTCGAAACTTCACCCTGCAAACTCTTGGGCAGGCAACTTCACCTATGGCTCTGAAAAGACACGAATACAATCTATGAGTCAGGTGGCATGGCTTGTACTCTGTTTAGTACTTATTCATAGGATTTAACATCCTTAAATACATGATCATAAATAGATGTTTCATGTTCATACACCTTTAGATTACAATGTATAAAATGCCTACTTATTACTTGGTAGGGGTCATACTTTTTGTGCTTAATATCTACTAATTTCACTTCTTATAATGATTCAGCCTCTACCTTAGAATGGCCTAAATTTAATAAAGAAAATTTCCCAATATGAACAGGGAAAGATGGCCATGACTTCTTCTGAGCTGCTTTTAATTCTAATCCAACACCACCCTTTACTATCTGATGGGCTACCTCCCTGCACACCAATCTGTCTGATAGGAATTTAGGGAGTGCATGAGGGGGAATGGAACAACCATAAACCCTAATGTAGGAAAAATTCTCCTCAGTAAACTAGTCGGCAATTGCTTTAAGATTTTCTGTGATTGCATCAGAAATGCGAGGTGGTTCGCATCCAGAAAATATTTTATGCATCAGAATTATAATAAAATGACAAACCTCATAAAATGCATCCTTAGCATTTTCTTCCCAAAGGGCCGAGTGATATTTATGAATGGGTTCTAGGCAAGAAATATTCCAACTCCAATTCATTAAAGGAAAAGGAGTCACATAACAGATTGCATACATAATGCATGCTGACTTGTAAAAGGCTGCTGGTTGTCCTTTTGATTTTTCTTCTTTGTAAGTTAAGATTTCCTGTGTTAGGTTATCTGACAAAATCTTATGCCAGTTAAAACCATTTCCTTCTGAAGCTTCTTCTAAAAAGGGCATCCAATCTACATGAAAATGGCAGGGATCTTTTCTCCTGAAAAGTCTACATAACATAATGGCTACATATACCATGTATTCATTCAAGGATGTTGTAGCATAAACCCCATGGGAATCAGCTCTAAACTTTGCTGGACACCTCGCCCATTCTCTAATCATATCAAGATATGTCCGGTCTGCCTCAATACATTCTTTCCTCTGAAACTCTGCTAAAAATTCAGCACTAAAAGTATGTTTAGGATTTGGCGAGAGTTTATACATTACTTGTATGTGTTCTGGCCTGAATGAGCCAACGATACCTGCTTGGTCATTTAAAATGCTCCTTGTTGGGATATCGACCTTATCTAGGGCCCAATTGATCATATCATTGTATGACACAATCCGTGGGAATGCAACGATCTTATGAAGCTCTGACTCAGCTATGTCCCAGCAATGATTTTCAGAATCAGGATGAGCATTCTCAAGCTCGTATTCCAACAGTTCAGAGATTTGAGTCCAAGATTTAATAGATTCTATAGCGTTTGGAGTGGTGTTGGAGATGATATCTTCTTCCTGTGTGTCTTCATTCTTCTTCGATGCCTTTTTTGGTGCCATGACTTTGAGTTTAATTGAAAACCTGTCATAGAAAATGGATGAACAAGCTCAGCTAAAAAGTGAAAACATAGACATTTAGATGTTCATTTTTAATACATTAAAAAATGACAAGATTGACATAGTTGTCACGAATTTAAGGATTTTAATGCGGAAGATATATTTCTGAGATACGCATTTAATGTTTGTATTTAGGTGCCTTCGGGTTTTTAAAGAAAATGAGACACTTACTTAATCGGAAAGTGAAACATGAATGAACAGTTAAAGAATGATTATCATTAATCCTGTTTAAAAAAAAAATTAATTAGTGCTAATCATAGATTAAAGATGAAAACTTTGGTTTTAGGGATTTCGGAAATCATGATGTCGAGAGGTATGTCGTCGATGAAATCCGATTTCCGAAATTTCGAAATCACAAAATCACGATGTTTTAATTAAGACTTAAAATGTTTTTAGTAAATTAATTAATTGAGATTAAACGTTTTCGGGTTTTCGGGGATCATGATGTCGATAAGTATGTTATTGATGAAGTCCAATTTCTGAAATCGCGAAATCACGACGGTTTACTTTTTAAAAATAGGACTTAAACTCATCTTAATTAACTAACTAATCACGATTAAGGCCAAAAAAGAACTAGTTTGATTTAACGTGAACTGTGGATTGGGGTTTCGTGATTCGGGATTTCGGGTATCATGATGACAAGAGATGTGATCTCACTGAACCGCGAATCCCAAAATTGCGACATGATTATCTTAACCCTTAACCTTTCATATAAGAGAATTAATTAATCTATGCTTAAACTAAGACTTTAACGTTTCGGGAAATCGAGGATTGGGATTTCGCGATTCGATTTGCATCGAAAAAAATTGTTTGTAGCAAACCCCGAACCCCAAAAATTCTTTAAGCTTAATTTTAAAACCGTTAGTTTTTTAAAATTTAACATGATTTAAATAATTTCAAATAAAAGCGCCGGGATTCTTATAATTCTTTTAAACCTTTTTGCCTTTTATTATCCGAATAATTAAAAACTTTAAGAAAAAGGTGTCTTGTGCTTGGGATTGATAAAAAAACTCATGTTTTGTGAAAAGATGAAACCCGAAAAAGGAAAATTTAGGCCTTAGGGATAAAAAATTAAGAATTGTTTCAACATAGGCTCTAACTGGGGATGAGGAGAACATGTAGACTTAATGCCTTCATTGGGTTAATGGTGTCAAGGGTTTATCACTGTTGAAACTGCTAAGGGAGAGGAAAAAGAGGAAAAAAAAAATTCATTTCAACTTCTGAAAATCTTTTTAAAATTTCTTATTTGTTTTAAACTCAGTTGCAGTCTTCTTCATAATATTCTCCCTCTCGTCTGAAATTAAGTTAGTATTAAGATGATTAAAACAATCTTAGGAAACTGAACAGATTAGTGACTTTCGACTTGCATGAATCGAAACAAAACTTTTATTTTTAAATGGGGAGCTCTATCTAGACTTGGGATGAAAATCTGGTTTCGAAAAAACTAGTAACTAGAATAGAGTGGTAGATAAGTATGACAACCTTAAAGATACCTTAGATATTGCTTCACTGCCAGCCGTACTGTTCAGTACCCCCATGACGGTATCTGTCCCTTTTTTACTGAATTTCCTTTCACCGCTTCGAGTGCTAATTATATATTTAAACTCAGATATTGCTTCACTACCAACAGGCATGTTCAGTACCCCGATGAAGTTATCTGTTTCTTTTATATTAGACGAGGGCAATCATTTTAATGAATTTCCTTTCATCATCTTTTGGACTAACTGGGGGCAATCAAATATGAATTTCCTTTCACCATTTGTCTTATATTTAGCTTATGAATATGAAGCGGGGGCAATCAATGGTACTTAAAATATCAGGGTGGTTAGCTGTGTAAAAATTTACAATAGAGGTTTGTCAACCTGTTTTGATTACTCTAGACCAACCTTTTCTCAACTTTCAAAACACCTTAGTCTGCAGAGATAAAGGGGAAGATTAATTTTAGTGGTTTTCTTTTGAGCAAGCTTAAATCCTCAGAAAAACTGTTAAGAAACCTAGGAGACTCAGAATCAACCTAAGCATAACCACTTTTAGTCGGAGAATAAGAACTACGAGGACTGGTCTTACTAATTTAGAACTATTTTTCGACTTCAAAAGTTAAGACATAATTTCTCCTACCTCGATGGGAAACCTGAAAAGGCAACAGGCAGAACTGAGGGTATAAAAATGAGACATCCAACAATATGTAAGTCAGAAAACATAGGTTGTAAATCAAAACTAACCCTTTGGACTCTTCTCTTAAAGATTTTTACTTTGATTGCCTTTAAACTTATTCTAGGTGAAACCCTTAAGGTTTAAGTATTGAAAACGCTTTTTATTTACCTATCAACTTCTGGGATAAGCAACGCATTTTTTTTTTTTTTAAATCAAAAAATTAACTAATTTTATTTTATTTTTATTTATTTACAAAATGAAAATAGACTTTCTAAAGAAAATTATGAAAATAAAAAACAAAATGGTATATACAATGGAAATTTATGGAAATTAATTATTTCAAATAATGTTTTAAAAAATGCCCATTGACAGGAGCATTCAGAATTTTACCATCCAAATTTTCAAGCAGAAATGAATTTTTTCCTTCAGGAGATGCTACCTTAAATGGTCCGTACCAAATGTGATCGAATTTACCATTTTTTCCCGACTCCTCTTTTTGAGCATCCCATCTCAAAATCAATTTCACGATTTCAGCGAAGTTTGGAATAAATCTTCTCAAAAAAAATATTTTTCCTAAGAATGACTGAATTTCTTTCACATTCCTAGGAATAGCTATTGTATCTATAGCTTCTACTCTTTTAGTGTCAATTCTAATTCCATCACGAGATATGATGTGACCCAACAAATTGCCTTCTTGCATAGCGAAGTGAGACTTATTAGGATTTAAGGATAGACCAAACCTGCAGCATTTTTCAAATGTCTATTTGAGATGAACCATATGGTCTTCATCCGATTTAGAAAAAACAGTAAGTTCATCCAAATAGATGATTACAAATTTGTCCCGTTCACCAACGAAAGCAATATCCATTGTGCATTGAAAAGTAGCACCTGCATTCATCAATCCAAACGACATTTTATCATACATAAATGTGCCCCAAAGAGTGGTAAAGGCAGTTTTTTCTTTATCGAGATCACTGACACCAATTTGATTGTAACCTGAAAATCCGTCAATCATTGACATCCTATTAGCTCCTACTACTTTTTCTATAACATGGTTCATTTTAAGAAGGGGATAATTATCTTTGAGAGAAGATTTATTAAGATTTCTGAAATCGACACATAGTATAATTTCCCCATTTTTCTTTCTAACTGGGACCAGATTGGCTACCCAATCAGAATATCTCAGTGGTACAATTATCTTAGCATCAAGGAGTTTTTTGACTTCTCGTTCGACAATAGGTAATAAAATGGGGTTAATTTGTTGGAGTTTTTGTTTAAAAGATTTGACACCAGGTTTCATTGGTATCTTATGTTCGATCACAGAAGTGTCATATGTTTTCAGTTCTTCATACGACCATGTGAAAACATCTTTGTATTTTCTTAACAACTCTGTGTATTTATTTTTATTTTCTGTAGATAGATATTTGGATAGTTTTACTATTCAGGGATTTTCTTTAGTTCCTATATTACAATCTTCAACCTCCTCTGGTTGGGGTTGTAGGGTGGTTTTTGAAGGGATATCATCTTGATTAAATAATATTTCCAAGGGAATTAGACTCTTGGGAATCTGGTTGTTCTTGAGAACAAGCATTCGGTGATTTGCAATTTTATCGTGAAACTCTTTAGGATCCTCCCCCTCCTGCATGAGCCAAATGGGATCATTTTGATTTTCTTGATTAGTATGTGTTTCTGCAAATTCATCTATTGATTCTAGAAACATTTGAAGCTGCTCATCATCCTCAAAGACCTACCAATGTTGTATGTTATTAGGTATCAAAGGGCGATGTCTCATTTGTATGTGATACTTTAATTTAAAAACAGTTGGGGGTGTGAAAGTTGATGCTTCTTTGGCTAAAGCATCAACCTGTTGATATTCAGACCTTGTGACGAAATGAATATTCACAGAAGAGAAGAAGTTCTTGATTAAATCCCAGACACAGTTCCTATAGGACCGTAATCTAGGATGCTTGGCCTGATACTGTCGATTCACATGTTTTATAATTAACTCAGTGTCACCAAAGACTTCGAGTTTCTTTATTTTCATCCTCCTAGCAGCTTCTAATCCTAGCACTAAAGCTTCATGCTTGCATACATTCTTTGTACAATCCACATTCCACTGAAGCCTATATGAAAAGGGGATTACAAATTGATCATCGGGAGCCAAAAGGAGTTCTCTTGCTCCAGATCCAAGGAAAGACGAGGCACCATCAAAATACATTTTCCATACACCAGTGTTATATACATTTTTTTCTATTTCTCTTTTTTCAGTTTTTTCTTCTATACAATTTTCATCTATATCTACTTAAAAATCGTCATCAATAGATAATATACAATTTCCTAAGTCTTGGTCAGCAATATAAACTGGATGATTGTTTGGGTTGTGTGGATCACCTACCATAAATGCCAACCTAGTCCCTCTGTAAAGACGCATGTATTGTCCTCCGAAAACTAGAATTGTAGCGTATGTCATATCCAGTTGGAGAGATCCTCCAAGCTTGGCACCCCATGACCTAGATAATAGCATACCATACTTAGGAKGGATTTCAGTGACCACTACATCCATAAGAATACTTTTAGCAGGTATTTGAGCCAAACCTACCACTAGGTCTTTAATCATACCTATGCATTTGACTTTCCTCGAATCGAAAGAATATAAGTCACCATAGGGCCTTGTGATTTCAAGACCAAGTTTTTCCATAATTTCCTTTGGCATCACATTGTGGGAAGCTCCAGAATCCAACATACAGTTATGGAGAAGGTGGTCAAATAGGGTTAATGTAATATAAAAGGGGGCCACAATGTCTCTCGCACCTTCGAAGTCTAGACCAAAGACTATGTTTGGTTTGTCATTTTCTAATTTGATGACGTCGGCATGGATTTCGTCTTCAAAAAAGTTAATCATCTTGGCGATTTGTTTTCTGTATATGGGATTTTTAGCTAATTCAATAAGGGGAATAAGAATTTTGATTTTATTTATTTCGTTTTCCAAATTAAAATGTCCTAGGGCCTTGTCGTTTTCTATGTTCGGGGCCTCCATTCCTTTCTTTTCAGCTTTTTTTTGTGATGTGGACTTGTTTTCATTTATACGATCTTGTGTCTTGACAGGGAGTGTTTCTACTGGTTCTGACTGGACAGGTTGCGTATCATATGTGTTTTTTTTTTGCAGGTTGTTTATTAGCAACTTTTGGAGTTGCATCATCGGTTTCGCTTCTTGGAAAAATCTTTTTTTTTGAAACATTTGGGAGACTTTTTTTCCTTGGTCTTAAATTATATTTTCCATGTAGTTCAGCTATGGTATCATCTGCGATATCTTGATATGTGAAATCTTTGGACATATTATTGCTAACATGGTCTTCCGATGTAATTTCTTTATTTAAAGATATTTCATAATCCTGTCTCGATAAATAAGGTGATTTATTATCATCGCCAAGACTATTAATATCTTCATCTATTTCTTCAAAATCTCCTAGATCTTCCTCTCCAATAAAGTTTTCACTTTTG
>JASDQU010102536.1:64804-78622 GCA_032191745.1 Picea mariana
TTTGGACATATTATTGCTAACATGGTCTTCCGATGTAATTTCTTTATTTAAAGATATTTCATAATCCTGTCTCGATAAATAAGGTGATTTATTATCATCGCCAAGACTATTAATATCTTCATCTATTTCTTCAAAATCTCCTAGATCTTCCTCTCCAATAAAGTTTTCACTTTTGAAGGGTGTTGGAATTTTTTGGTCTTCATTTTTAATTATTTTCTGTGGTCCCTGAGGATCAGGATTTCTTCTAAAATCTTTCCTAGGGAAATTATCCCTTTTCCATTTCTCTAGTTCCATTTTTGAGATCTTGTTTGAAAGTTCTCTAATAACCCTATCCATCTCATCTATTCTATCTCCTGAGGATTTCCCCGATCCTGAAGGTCCACCTTGTTCTTTGAATTTCCTATTTTCTTTGTTTCCAGTTTCAGTCTTTACTTTTAATTTCCCTGATTCCATCATGTTTGATTCAATATCAAGCGCATCATCCTACATTTTCATTAGATCTGTTGATCTCTTTTCTCTCAATAATAATGTGAAGTCGGGATCAAAAGCGCCAGCAAAAGTCACTTTTGTTGTGGGTTGTGAAGGTTTAACCTCAACCGGGATTCTATTATACAACTTGTTGAACCTTTGTGTGAATTCTAGAACTGATTGAGAGTTTTTCTTTCTAAGGGCTCCAAATTCAGTCAAGTAGTAGAGGCGGTCCTTCCTCTCTCCCCATTGTCTAATAAAATCGCTTTCAAGTTCTTCATAAGATCTTAAAGATCTAGCTACTAAGGATCGGAACCAGGTCCTCACCCGTCCTTCAAAAGTTTGAACGAGGAGTCTAGAATAGACATCTTTGTGTTCTATTTCGAGGATGTCAGCAAATTGGTCGAAAAATTTTATATGTTCTTGGGTAGTCAGATCCCCTTCCTCTGTAAATTTCGAAAGACTTTTCATATAATTCTCGGGAAGATCATGAAGAAGAATGGGAAGAACAAGGGGAGCATATCTAGCAACTACTTTAGCGAAGATTCCAGGAAGCGGTGCTCAACCACCTGCTGGTCCTCCAAGGGCACCACCTCCAGCTCCAACACCTTCTTATGCAGCCAAGTTTAGATTTGAGGCTGAAGCTCAGAATGTGTGAGGAGAAGATTCTCGGAAATCTCGGGAGGAAACTTCAGGAAATGAGAACGTATCATATGAGAGGGGAATTGAAAGATATCTTTCAAGATTTTTCGAAACGTTTAACTGCATAAAGTCAGGCTGACATATAGTATATGTGGGTAAAAAGACTTGTTTAAGTGATTTTTGTGATTTTAAAATCTTTTCTGGATCGGAGACTGGCGAGGTCTACTTGTTGTCCAAGTTTTTTCTGGTGTTCTTTTGGCTAATAGCCAGTTTAGTTATCATGGAGTTGCCAAGTGAAAAGTATTAGTAGCCTTAGAAGGTTTTCTATCCTTGTTCACTATAAAAAATAGAAAATGTCAATGTCATTCTTCCCAGGGAAAAGACTCGTTTCTTCATTCCTCGGCAATGGTGCCAAAAAGATGTTGTTCCTGAGTTTATACTTTAAGGCTGTAAAGTATACCATCAAGGCATCCGTGAATATTAAAAAGAATAACTTGAGGATAAGAATTGAAAAGGAAGGGTGAAGCAGAATCAGTTTCTCAAATGTCTTTGCCTAGCTTCCCGCTGTTCTTGGATTCTAATATCTCTCTCAATAGCAGCCCATGAACGTTCTAATTCGACCCGATTAGTCGTTGTTTATAGGATGGTATTAAATAGGTTCAAAGCAATACTGGTTTGATCTTGAAGACCAGGTTCAATCTTGGGTTGTCTGCTACTTGGAACAATCATGCAGGATAAGATTTAATTTAATCATGAAATAATTTAATCAAATGTTACTTCAAATTTTTAAGATATGAGAATAGGAAAAACAATTTTGAAATTAAAAACACTAACATAAATACATTCTAGGTCATTTCCTAGATTTGCAACAATTTGAGAATTATAAAATAACAAAGAAGTACTACAGAAAGATATGAGGCTTTAATCAAGAAAGAATCTCATATTTCGATAGGTAATAAAGAAACAAAACGATGTTTCTAATGAAAAGTTAAGTATTAAGGTTCAAATGATTAACAGGTCTTAAAATCACTGATGGCAATTTCAGAGGAAAAGATGTAAATAATTTGATATCCAAATCAATCTGAACTATATATGAGATGTTTGCAGGTAACTTCAAATTGATTATTCATTAGAAAAACATTGAACGAAAAACACAATAAAGTATAGTAAACAGAGTTGAAGAACACATAGCTACAAATTGGCAGTATTCAGAATCTCGTCTGTAATGTATATTATGATGGATTGGAAAACTGTTAATACAATCGGCTCTCTCCAAAAAATCAAAAGCCCTTTCTCAGTCTTTAGAAAATACATTTGTACATCTTCATTAAAATTTTCTCATTGGTGACTAACCAACTTCCTAATATTACGGTTACATATAAGAATAATGTCAACCGTTTACATTTCCTTTCTAATTTCTAATGATAAAAACATTTAAAAAAAAAATGTTTTTATGCTTGTGTTGATGAACTTCCTTTCTCCGCTTCAAGACACTGAACACACTTTCCCAAAAATTTCACAAAATCTCTGGGAGCATCTGGTATCTTATTTGCTTCAAACATAAAAAATCTTTTCTGTAATTCAGGTAAATGATTTTCTATCCTCTTCCTTGTGAACTTAATAGTTTGCAACTTTAGGTTCGGTGTCACCATCCATTTGTTGATTTCTATGATATTGATTAATTTAATTTTCGAAATATCTATCTTCATTTCCTCCAGCTCTTCTTTGAACCTTAGCGGGTGCCTAGCAATATTAATCTCACCTAATAATCCAGGACAGTCATCTATTCCAATATTCAATGAAGTTCTTTCTAAGAGATCAAAAATTCCCTAGAAATCATCATTGACATCTCTGGTTAATATTTTATATTCGGCCAGGCCTACTTCCCACACTTTAAGTATTATTTCCCCTTTAACCTGTTCAGAAATGGATAATTTCTGAATCCTTCTGACTTCTTCCTTTGTTGAGAGGGCTACTGCATTTTGGAAAGTYGTTCTATCCGCTTTCGCTTCCCTTTCCTTTTGGAAAACATTCTCCAAGGATTTATTTGTTTCTTGAAAATAATTCTGAACTACTTCCAGATTCAAAAACACTTTCTKCTATTCTTCCTCTATTTTCAAATATATCCCCAATGCTTGTGTCCTGAAAATTTCAAGTTCTACTACTTGGTTAGTAATAGAACTAATTTTATCTTGTAACTGTTTGTTTTCTTCTCCCATCTTTTGGACCTGTGCATGTGTGGCCTGTATTATCTATTTTGCCTCTTCTAAGTCTATTTTCATTTTCTGAATTTCTTGCATATCTTTTAGTCTAGCTTGTTCTAGAAACTTTTGTATTCCCCAACTGGTATTTCTCTCAGTTTCTTTTAATTTGTCCTGTAACTGAATTATTCTTTGGTCTTTTTTTTCGAGCATGCTTGTTAAAATGCCAACAAAATATATATTTGTTGATGCTATAGCACCCATCGTACCTACTAACTCCGTAGAAAATTCTCGATCTTTAAGCTTATTTCCATCTATAATGACTATATGTTTTTTAATCATCCCCTCTCCTCGTGGATGGATTTCCTGTTTCAAGATTTCTCTTCTCTTTTTACTAAAAAAGTAATATGATGGAGGGATTTCATCCCTTGAAATTGGCTCTAGGTCACTGACATACAGAGCTCCTTCATGGGGGGTTCCATAAGTTGACTGCAATGGGGTTAAGGAAGTGATAGGACTATCGAGCTTTGTTGATGTTGTTCCTCCTGTCTTTTCTGGAACATCCTTAAGGATTTCTGGAGTTGTTTCCAGCTCTTTTCCCTTCTCAGTCTCTGATTTTTTTGTTTGAGATCCCTCTGTGTCTTGGGAAGGTATCTCAGTATCCTTCATCTTGCCTTTGGTATTTACTTTATCCTATGTATTAGTTTCAAACCCTGGAGGGGCCCCTTCCTGTTTTGGAGGTGGGGTCTAAACTTCACCCTGCAAACTCTTGGGTAGGCAACTTCGCCTATGGCTCTGAAAAGACCTGAATCTAGTCTGTGAGTCAGGTGGCATGGCCTGTACTCTGTTCAATATTTCTTCATAGGATTTAACATCCTTAAATACATAATCATAAATAAATGTTTCATGTTCATACGCCTTTAGATTACAATGTATAAAATGCCTACTTATTACTTGGTAGGGGTCATACTTTCTGTGCTCAATATCTACTAATTTCACTTCTTCTAATGATTCAACCTCTACCTTAGAATGGCCTAAATTTAATAAATAAAATTTCCCAATATGAACAGGGAAAGATGGCCATGACTTCTTATGAGCTTCTTTTAATTCTAATACAACACTGCCCTTTACTATCTGATGGGCTACCTCCCTGCACACCAATCTGTCTGGTAGGAATTTAGGGAGTGCATGAGGGGGAAGTCTACATAACATAATGGTTACATATATCATGTATTCATTCAAGGATGTTGTAGCATAAAACCCATGGGAATCATCTCTAAAATTTTTTGGACACCTCGCCCATTCTCTAATCATATCAAGATATGTCTGGTCTGCCTCAATACATTCTTTCCTCTGAAACTCTACTAAAAATGCAGCATTAAAAGTATGTTTAGGATTTGGCAAGAGTTTATACATTACTTGTATGTGTTCTGGCCTGAATGAGACGACAATAACTCATTGGTCATTTAAAATTCTCCTTTTTGGGATATCGACCTTATCCAGTGCCTAGTTGATCATATCATTGTTTGCCACGAGCCGTGGGTGCACAGTGATCTTATGAAGCTCTGACTCAGCTATGTCCCGACAATGATTTTCATAATTAGGATGAGCATTCTCAAGCTCATATTCCAGTAGTTCAGAGATTTGAGTCCAAGATTTAATAGAGTCTATGGCATGTGGAGTGGTGTCGGAGATGATATCTTCTTCCTGTGCATCTTCATTCTTCTTCGGTGCCTTTTTCGGTGCCATGAATTTGCGTTTAATTGAAAACCTGTCACAGAAAGTGGATGAACAAGCTCAGCTAAAAAATGAAAACACAGACATTTGGATGTTCATTTTGAATACATTAAAAAATGACAAGATTGACACAACTGTCAGGAATTTAAGGCTTTTAATGAGGAAGATATATTTCCGAGATACGCATTTAATGTCTGTATTTAGGCACCTTCGGGTTTTTAAAGAAAATGAGACACTCACTTAATCAGAAAGCGAAAGATGAATGAACACTTAAAGAATGATTATCATTAATCCTATTTAAAAAAAAAGTTAATTAGTGCTAATCATAGATTAAAGATGAAAACTTTGCTTTTTAGGATTTCGAAAATCATGATGTCGAGAGGTATGTCGTCGATGAAATCCAATTTTTGAAATTGCGAAATCGCGATGTTTTAAGTAATACTTAAAACATTTTTAGTAAATTAATTAATTGAGATTAAACGTTTTCAGGTTTTCGGGGATCATGATGTCGAGAAGTATGTTATTGATGAAGCCCGATCTCCGAAATCGTGAAATCACGACGGTTTACTTTTTAAAAACAGGACTTAAACTCATCTTAATTAACTAACTAATCATGATTAAGGCCAAAATAGAATTAGTTTTATTTAACGCGAACTGTGGATCGGGGTTTCGTGATTCTGGATTTTGGGAATCATGATGACAAGAGATGTGATCTCACTGAACCGCGAATCTTGAAATTGTGACATGATTATCTTAACCCTTAACCTTTCATATAAGAGAATTAATTAATCCGTGCTTAAACTAATACTTTAACGTTTTAGAAAATCGGGGATCAAGATTTCGTGATTTGATTTGCATCAAAAAAATTTGTTTGTAGCAAACCCCGAACCCCGAAAATTCTTTAATCTTAATTTTAAAACCGTTAGTTTTTAAAATTTAACGGGATTTAAATAATTTCAAATAAAAGCATCGAAATTCTTATAATTCTTTTAAACCTTTTTGACTTTTATTATCCGAATAATTAAAAACTTTAAGAAAAAGATGTTGTGTGCTTGGGATTGATAACAAAACTCATGTTTTGTGAAAAGATGAAACCCAAGAAAGGAAAATTTAGGCCTTAGGGATAAAAAATTAGGAACTGTTTCAACAGGGTGTATGACAATGAAACTGATGGTATGATGACTCAATTCCCAAAAATGCATAAGAAAATGATAAGAAGTCTTGTATTTCGATGAATGGCTATTTAAGGGGAAGAGAAAGAGTTGTTTTCACTATCAAACACTAAGATGCAATGTTCTCAATCAATTGTTTCTCAATCAAATCCAATGCAATGTTAAAAATTTCATAAATGCCTTCTAATATCCAAACCAATCACTAAAATATGTCATTTTTCTTATATGTGAATGATAATCATATGTAAAAATTCTAAATTTCAATCAGACTTCGGGATTAAACAAAGAGAAGAAAATGTCACATAAAACAAAAATACACTCTCGTCGTGAATAAACAAGAAGGACAAAGATAACCAAATTTGCAAAAAAGAACCAAAAAACCTCAAACAAAAGAGAAATGATGGAAAAATGACCTCAAATATCAAATGAGAAGGTTCACAGACCTTTGAATTTCCTCACAAAAGCTTCCACTCAGTCAGATAAAGGAGAAGAAAACAACAAGTTAACTCTAGGTCAGCAAAGACAAAGAGTAACCTCAAGGCAAGGAAAGAAAATGTCAAATTCCCAAACAAGAAGGGATCAATCCTTATAAAATAGGGTGTTTAACTGTAATACGAAGATGGGCTGGGAGTATGATACCCTGAGCAAATGCAAAAGGCAAAAAATGAACTTAGAAACTGATAACCTAGAGGATTTTTCACAAAAAGGGGGTAGTGCTCTAGTGTAAGGGGAACCAGAGCATTCCAACACTCTATGTAAGACCAACAAGGAGTGTTGGTGCTCTAATAACAATGGAAGGGGAGAAATCTACTTCAAAAGCTCAAAAAAATGCCCAGAAACCAAAAAAATCAAGCAAATTCAGTCAATCAGGGTGATCATGTTGAAATAAAGAGGCAATCAAACAAATATAAGAATCAAAATTGCAATATGGAGAAGGTCAAGTGAGTGGGACAAGGACCAAAACAAGATCTAGGAATTGAAACAAAAATCAAATCTCCTCCCCAGTGGAGTCACCAATTTCTGTTGTAGGTGAATCCCCCTGTGGACAAGTGGATTCCCTCTTGGTCTCTAGACACCTAAGTCCAAGACAAAAAAGTGCTTAACATGGAAACTGACATCCTTTTAGATATAATAAACATCCTTTTAGATATAATAAAGCTAACATACGAAGGAGAAGAAGAAATATATGTACCTTATTAACGACGTTTGTCCCTGCAAAGTCCAGGCTGAGCTTCGATCCTCAGCTCCCTGATAGGTCCTGTAGAACAAACAAAGATACAATGGACTTCCTACTCTACTGAGATTAGCTCAAATATAGATCCATCTATTGCAGACAAATGCATATGGAACAAGCATAAGTTTTAAAGAAACAAGCCAATCATTGATTATTAATGAGAACAAGTAAAATTACTTACAATCCTTTGATGAAGGTGCAACAACTTCTTCTAGTTCTCCTTGTCCAAGCCCTTTTCTCAAGTAATCTCCATTGTTTTCTGTATGTTGCCTATGAGATCATAGGTTTCATACCTCCAATCTTTTTCATGTACTTTTCACCATGAGAAGGCCTCCTTATATAACCTTGGAGAGGCCCAACTACTTAAGAGATCCTTGGGATAAGTTGAGGATTCCTCTCCTTTAGTTGAGGATCTTCCCTAAGATCATGCCTTGATCCAAGATTCAAACCCAACTACCTTCAGATATTGAGGGGATTGTCCCCTAATTTCCTCCAACAAACCAAAAATTTTCTCAGAAAGGGTAGGGCTCCCCCAAAAGGGTGCACAGAGTGCTCAAACACTCCCCCAAAGAGGCCCAGGGAGTGCTAACACTCCCTAACAGTGGGTAGGGGAGTTATCCTCTCCAAAATCCATTTTTGAGTGTTTCTTCAGTGGCAAAAGGTTTTTACTCCCTGTCAAGTGATTTCTCTTCTTCAAAACTAGTCTTTGGGGTGTCTTAAGCATCTTTGTGATGTCATTAGAGGCACGACATAGGCAAGATGACAGTAAGATGTTTGTGACACTTGAAACACTTGTGGTCAAGATGCAACACTTGTAGACAAGATGCGACACTTATGACACTTGTAATGACGACACTTGTGACACCATTGAAGTGAGTAATTTTGAGGTGTAACACTAGCCATGATTCCAATGCATCCAGGTGCATCAGCGATATACTATCAGAAACTTATATTAGTGGAATTTTCTATCACCCACATATTGAAAAGACTAACCATCTGCTAATGCCATGAATTTATAGATTTTTCTTCAGGAGGTTATAGGATGAACTCTAATTTGATTGATTTTGAGAAATATTCTTCTATATTTAATGGTGATTGGTGATATTATTCCCAAACTGTCAGCCTTCATGTCAGGTTTGCTGCAGTCCCAAATTGAAAATGATATTCTACCTATAAATCTTGACTGTGTTTCTAACATAATGCAGGGATTTCAATTGGAAATGGGGTTACGAGTTTTCCATGAGGGCACAAGTGTTATCAACGCCTGATTGATTGGGATACATTTTTCGTGGATTTGGTATGGTCAATGGACCAAATCCCTCTATCTTTGGCCTTTCCCCATAAAAGACTCTTCCATTGAGCTACCCAATATCTCTTTGCTCTTTATCTCTTAACATGCATCACTAAATATAGCATAACCACGAGTCTTTTTGTTGCCTTCAATTACAAAGAGCTTCCATGATGAGACTGCCAAAAGTAGATCTCAATCTATGAAAAAATCAATACAAATTCATATTTGATCTATGCAGTGGAAACTAGTATGAGAATGGATCAGTCGGCCCCATCCTGTGAGAGACACCACCTGTAAAATTGTTAGTTGTGTCATTTATATATTTGAAGGGAAGTTGTAATCATGTATGCTTGTGAATTGAATTCAATTTAATGGGATCTTCATTCATCTCTATGCAATAATTCTTCACTAGCATGTCACTAGCATGATGGTCATTTTGTATTCTCAACCGAGTGTGGTTCCTAAGAGGCTTGTGTATTATTGGAATGGCACGTGGAATGATTTTTCCATTGAAGCTTCGGATTCGCTAACAAAGGCATTCTTAGCTGGCATGCCCATTACCAAAGTTGTAATAGATGGATCACCTTACCTCGTCAATTTTTTTCGCATGCTACAAATAGATTTGAGGGTGGGTTTTCAAAGATTCATTGCTTGGATTGACAAGAATGGATCTTGTTTTTTTTTTCCTAAAGGCTTCTTTGAGGATAATAAATCTAAGTCCCAATTCAAGCAATGGTAGCATTGCTAGGATCTTTGTCACACAGTTGATTGTTTTATCCTTCTTGGCTTTTTCTGTGATTATGTTTTTCTGTATCTGAGTTTAGCTTCCAAATTTTTACTATCATTTATGTTTTTGGTTCTTGTTTTATGATTTACTGAGGCGACACACTTCTCTACCCATTTTGTGTATTGGAGACTTGGCAAACAGATTGCTCTTTTTTTATGGAAGAGTTAGAAATTCCATGAAATTGTGATGGAGGCATGATAATAAAATGTAGCCATATATATTATAAATGGTGCTAATATCATTCATCAATGATATCGATGTCGCCCCTAAAGTCAAAATTCGAATAAGTGAAATTGAGGGCTCGAAGGCTGAGAAGTGTGGAGTTGAGGGTATCTTGGAGCCCTTGTCCGAGGCTTCAGATAATGACAAAGATGTACCATGTTGTCAAAATTCTAACTGTGATTGGCGTTATCTATTAAAAATTATCTGCAGTTTTGTTCTGTTGGCAATCCACTATGATTTTTATTTATTACATTAGCAATATTATTCCTAGCGTGCCAGCACATAATTGCACATGAGAAACCATAGGAAGGTATGTTGTCATGTTTTCTGATAGAGTGGGATTTTCTTGAGTAACAATGGTAGGTCAATGCGTATGAACCCACGGCAATTTGGAGGACAGACAGATCCTAAGTATTATCAATGCCGGGTCGATTGGATACGTTTGTTGTGGATCTAGTCTATCTCTTCGGAGGGGTGGAATGGTAAGTAGGCGTATCGAGCTCCAACAAGAATTATTTCTCCCTGGCACTGTACATTTGTGTTCATTCGATGATGGTTAGGAAGCAGGGTTGCTTCAGTATTAACGAAAGTATAAGACAAGGGAGTTCTGAAGGTTTGAAACCATCATATTTTATGAATTTATCAGGTCAAAAATGTATCTTGAAGAGACCAAATAATAATAATTATTTATTACAAATTATAATAACATATCCAATGGCTCGATCTCTAATTCGACTATATATGCACACCTCAAAAATTCACTCGGAGCATTAGATGGTTTTTTTGTGATCGGGTCCTTCAAAAACACATCTTCACAACTGTTGGGCTCTAAAGATGTCCTAAAATATAACCTCTATGCATCATCCAAAGGTAGGTGTTGGCGCAAGTGTTTTACTTGTTGCCTATGTAGGTTCTTACCTTCCATTTTCAATACCCATCCTCCATAGATGCAACCCCTACAAAGGGACATCAATCGTAACAAAAGAAACATCAATTTTTTCGTTCAAATGAACAACACTACTTGCAAAAGGAACAACAATCATGACAAGGGAACGACAGTCGTTATATTGGGCCAAACTAATGTTGTATTAATTGAGTTGTAGTACTTTCCCAACTATCTAATTTGTTAACCCGGGGTTCGTAAACTAACGAAGAACACACAAAGTATATGCAATATTGAAGTGTGACTAATCTAATCTAACGTTTAAGCTACAACTGAAATTGAATCATTAATCTAAAACAAGACTGGAATTGAATCATTAATATAACACACGACTGAAATTGAATTAATCTAGTTGCGTAAATGAAATTACTCTAAGAATGGGAAATTGCATAAATGGAATTAATCTAGAAATGGACAACTACATGAAGGAAAAACAAGTACAACATGTGAAGAGTTGAATGACACAACAACATATGTGAGATCTCACCAATGAGGCAATCTTATATTATAATAATCAAATCAATCTTTATAAAAGAATAATGAAAGCATGAAAACCAAAACCATGAATCAAAGCTAAGAATCCCTTTCTGTTTCGAATCCTAATGACTACTCTGATTCTAATTAGATAATCTAACTACATTCTAATTGAATTCTCATGAAGAGAGAGCACTCTCTTTTATACATGAGAGCCTTGAATATAAGATAACCATCTCATTATTATAGATCCACTTTTCTCTCAACCTATTTCCCATTATTACAAAATATAATCCCTTCAAATCCTCACACATATCTCTCATATATCTTGGATAAGATATTCCAACCAAATCTCCATGATCTTTTCCTTGGAATGGGATTGAATTATCTCCTCAAATCTTGAAATGGTGGAGGAAGTATTCGAGAAGTCCTGTTTAATTAATCCTTCTCATATTCCTACACATTACAAAGCTCACACATATTTGAGATATATATGAAAACATGTTGATTTTCTAACATTTAATCACAAATTCCTTTTAAATACTAAAATGAATAAAGTGGAGAACAATAAGGTGAAACCCAAGTACATTTATTGAAATGATATCGTGAAAGGTTAATGGGGTGATGAAATGTGGAGAATGATGAAGGGCAAGATGGATGAAAATACAACATTTCTGAGCCCCAACATACCCCCGAATTTAACTTGTTGCATGTCCTCATGCAACCATGCATGGATCTTCTCAATAAATTTTGGCCTCTGAATGTTGGCTTTGAGTGATGATAATGAATGTTTCCAGGATGGGATTTACATGAGTAAGAACTGGAATTTTTCTTATGGTTGGTTCTTGTGTGTCAACCATGAATATAAAGAATGTTGGTTCTTGTGTTAACATTCATTTGGTTATTTTTTCTCTTGTTGTTATGATAATAATTTACCCATATTCTTACTGGAAAATGTATGCTATCAATGTCCATAAGGAAAACATCACTGAGTATAAGAAAGCCCTTTTTTGTATATGTGTAAATCAAGCCAATATGTATAACAATGCTTATGAAGCAAAGTGCAACGGAGTATCGTTGGAAAAGAAATGTTCATAAATGGTAAATGAGATGAAAAATGGAATGATGGTAGTGGAAAAGTGGAGTGATGATAGTGAATAAAGTCCCCTACCCCCCAACTTAACTTGTTGCATGTCCTCATGCAACGTGGCATAAGTCATAGAAGTAAAAAGGAAAGGGAACTGGGTGAGGGAATTTTCCAAATTATTCATTGCTAGCAGTTGAGGAATTACATGATTAAAGTTTAGAAAATAACATACCTCCACTTACCCAAAATGTTGATGAACTATGCAATAGGAATATGGCTGATGCGACTACTGGAATATGGAAGATGTCATTGCTGCAGGATCATGTGAAAAGTGACTGTTGCTGTAGCGGCAACTGTTGTCTGTTGGATCAGAGAATGTGAAGTGGAGGAATCTGAACTGCCACTGAATGAATCATGGAAAAGAGAAAGTATGAAATTGGAACTGTGGTACTCTCATATGGCTGAAGTCATGCTACTATAACTTCTGATAGATTCATGAAAAGTGTATAGTCTTCACCTGCTTCTAAACCTGATGGTACAATTCTAATCATGTGAATGAATGTGTTGATGTCGAGCATGAAAATAAGTCATTTGATTACCAACCAATGATGAATGTCATTAACCAATGCAAGGTAACTCATCATTGGCATCAATGAGTGCCAAGGTACCCGAGTACATCTTTCAAAGTGCGAATGAATGAGTTGATGTCGAGCCACTTGCAAGATCTGACAATCAAGGGACATTGATGTATTCCCATGATAGTCAATGAGAGAACTTGCCATTAAAGCATGCAAGCCTCCAGGTACTCAAAATGGACTCTAGTCTATATCCCAGATAAGGTGTTGAATTCAATGGGGCAAGACTTGTTGAAAGGTGGGCCTTAATAAATCCCACATTAGTCAACGTGAGTTCTAATAAAAAAGATTGGTAGGACTATAGGAAAGATCTCACTAGTAATAGTGTTTTATGGCAAGGAAAACAAGGCAATGTAGTCATGGAAAGGGGGCTGGATGGTTTTATTTGTAAGGAAAACTGAACTGAAAAAGATAAAGAGTTGTATGAAACTCAGAAAGATGGGCATATGTGAATCCATGACGGATAAGGCAATGGAATATGGGCTTCAATAGTCTACTTTGAAGGATGACCAGTTTGCTTTGAAGGATAAATGTGAGGAAATAATTCATGATGCAAATGGGTTTATGAAAACGTTTCTATATAACTGCAAATTCCATGATGTGTAAGACAAGAATCAACTCCTTCAAGTAGTCAATAAGACATGTTTTCTTCAAAAGTTTTGTGATCTTTGAAAATCACTTCAACAACAAGGACCACGCTCCTGAAAAAAACTTAGTACATATCCTACATGAAAACTTGTGAGATGTTCAAAAATATATCATGCAGAAAGAAAGACAAATGTGACAAAGTAAATAAAATGTTTTTTATACCTCTTGTCATGGTCATTGCATGTGCCCTTGTTTTATCGTTGATTGCTTGCTTAGCGTAAAAGTGCAAAAACATGTTTCCATTTGTTTTCAGGAATTTATAAAAACGTCCATTTGC
>JASDQU010102536.1:88871-171663 GCA_032191745.1 Picea mariana
ATTATCTCCTCAAATATTGAAATGGTGGAGGAAGTATTCGAGAAGTCCTTTTGAATTAATCCTTCTCATATTCCTACACATTACAAAGCTCACACATATTTGAGATATATATGAAAACATGTTGATTTTCTAACATTTAATCACAAATTCCTTTTAAATACTAAAATGAATAAAGAGGAGAACAATAAGGTGAAACCCAAGTATATTTATGGAAATGATATCGTGAAAGGTTAATGGGGCAATGAAATGTGGAGAATGATGAAGGGAACGATGGATGAAAATAGGACATTTTTTAGCCCCAACAACTCCACCAAACTTGAACCCTGAATACGTCATGACTTCGTATGATCATTTCTTTACCAAGTACCTTGCATCAGTCCTGGTGCATGCCATGTATTAGTTTCATTATGAAAAATCTAGTATATTTGAATCACCATCCGACCTTGATGAAATCAATGATATACTTGTAATCGATGATGAAAGTTGAAACGTTCATAATCGTTCATAGCTTTAGTTCATAGATTTTATTTTATTTGTTTGTTTTATTATTAATATATATATATATATATATATATATATAATTTGTCTATTTGTTTTATTATAGAATTTTATTTCATTTTGTTTTGTTTTAATTAAAACATAAAAAGAAAATTTTAGTTCAAATTCATAAAAAATAAAAGTTTTTTTAGCAAATGTATTTCAATCAATTCCTGAAAACAATATCGAAACATGTTTTTACGATTTTACGCTAAGTTGTTTCTTGGAGTCACTTTAACAAGCAATCAACGATGAAACAAGTGTGCATGCAATGACCATGACAACAAATATAAAAATGTAGTTTATTTATTTTATTTTTCCGCATTCATACTTAATCTCACATTTTCTATTTTATGATGATCTTAAAAGTTTGATTGCAGGATTAGTAAAAAGTTTGATTGCAGGAATGAAGATGCTAGCATTCCATGCCACTATGATTTTCAAGAATCACAAAACATTTGACAAAAACATGCTTTGTTAACTGCTTGAAGGAGTTGTTACTCATCATAAACATCATGACGTTTTCCACCATGAATACAACCATTTGGAGTCATGAATTCTTTCCCCGTATTTCTCCTTCAAAGCTCATTGGTCATCCCTGTGTTGAAGTCTATCATCCATTTCCTTATCCTTCATGACTTCGCACACGCCTATATTCCTGATTTGCATACATCTTTTTATCTTTTTCAGTTCATTTTTCCTTGTCAATAAAACTATCCAGCTCCCTTTCCATGACTCCATTGCCTTGCCATAAACATTGTTGCTACTAAGATATTTCCTATAGTCCTACCAATATTTTTATCAAACTCACGTTGATTGATGCAGGATTCCTTAAGGCCCACCTTTCAACAAGTCTTGCCTCATCGACCTCAACACTATCTGGGATATAGACTAGAGTTCATTTTAAGTACCTGGAGGCTTGCATGCCTTAATGGCAAGTTCTCTCACTGAAAATCATGGGAATACATCAGTGTCCCTTGATCGTTAGTGGATCTACATCATCTCATTCATTCGCACTTCGCACGATGTACTCGGGTACCTTGGCACTCATTGATATCAATGATGATTTTGCCTCACATTGGTTAACGACATTCATTAATGGTTGGTAATCCAATGACTTCTCTTCATGCTCGACATCGACACATCCATTCGCATGATTAGAATTGTACCATTGGGTTGTAGAAGGTGAAGACTATACACTTTTTCCTGACTTCCTCAGCAGTTATAGAAACATGACTTTAGCTATATGAGAGTACTATAGTTCCACTTTCATACTTCCTCTTTTCCATGATTCATCAGCAGCAATTTAGATTCCTCCACTTCACATTCTCTGATCCAGGAGATAGCAATCGTAGCTATAGAAGCAGTCACTTTTCACATGATCTTGCAGCAGTGAAATATTCCATGCTCCAACATCCACATCATCCATATTCCTCTTTCATAGTTCATCAAAATTTTGGGTAAGTGGAAGTATGTTATTGTCTGAACTTTAATCATGTAATTCCTAAACTTCTAGCAATGAATAATTTGGAAAATTTGCTCACCAAGCTCCCTTTCCTTTTCCCTTTTATGACTTATGCTAGTTGTGTGTGGACATGAAACCAATTCATTTGGGGGGTAGGGGAATTTATTCACTATCATCACTCCATTTTTCCACTATCATCATTCCATTTTTCGTCTCATTTACCATTTACCAACATTTATTTTCCAACGATACTCTGTTGCACCTTTCTTCATAAGCATTGATACATATTGGCATGATTCAGAAATATGAAAAATGGATTTCTTATACTCAGTGATGTTCCCTTATGGACATTGATAGAATATATTTTCCAGTAAGAATATGGGTAAATTATTATCATAACAACAAGAGAGAAAATAACAAAATGAATGTTGTTAACACAAGAACCAACATTCTTTATATTCATGGTTGTCACACAAGAACCAAACATAAGAAAATGACAGTTGTTAATCATGTAAATACCATCCTAGAAACATTCAGTATCATCACTCAAAGCCAACATTCATATGCCAAAAATTTCTTAAGAAGACCCATGCATAGTTGCATGTGGACATGTAACAAGTTCAGTTGGGGGTTATGTTGGGGCTTAGAAATGTCATATTTTCATCCACCTTTCCCTTCATCATTCTTCACATTTCATCACCCCATTAACCTTTCATGATACCATTTTCATAAATATACTTGGGTTTCACCTTATTATTCTACACTTTATTCATTTTAGTATTAAAAGGGAATTTGTGATTAAATGTTAGAAAATCGACATGTTTTCATATATATCTCAAAAATGTGTGATCTTTGCAATGTGTAGGAATATGTGAAGGATTAATTCAAAAGGACTGCTTGAATACTTCCTCCACCATTTCAATATTTGAGGAGATAATTCAAGGAGAATATCATGGAGATTTGGTTGGCATATCTTATCCAAGATATATGAGAGATATGTGTGAGGATTTGAAGGGATCATATTTTGTAATAATGGGAAAATAGTTGAGAGAATAGTGGATATGTAATTATGAGATGGCTATCTTATCTTCAAGGATCTCATGTATAAAAGAGAGTGATCTCTCTTCATGAGGGGAGTAATTAGAATGATAAAGAGAGTATTCATTAGGATTTGAAATAAAGGGATTGTTAGCTTTGATTCATAGTTTTGTTTTTCATGTTTTCATTATTCTGTTATGAAGATTGATTTGATTATTGTAATGTAAGATTGCTTCATTGGTGTCAGCTCACATATGTTGTTGTTTCATTCAACTCTTTACATGTTGTATCTGCTTTCCCTTCATGTAGTTCTCCATTCCTAGATTAATTTCATTTACATGATTTCATTTCAGTCGTAGGTTGTAGAAATTTAATTCCAAGTCGTGTGTTTCAATTTCCTGCATTAGATTAATGATTTAATTCTAGTTGTAGCTTTACCATTAGATTAGGATAGATTATCTTCAATCCGGTTTCAATTTCCTGCATTAGATTAATGATTCAATTTCAGTTGTAGATCAGACATTCGATTAGATTAGTCTCGCTTCAATCCTGCATATACTTTGTGTGTGCTTTGTAAGTTTATGAACCTTGGATTGACAAATTAAATAGTTGGGCAAGTACTACAATGCAATTAATTGAACATTAGTTCGACCCAGTATAACAACTATCGTTCCCTTTTCACGATTGTTTTTCCCTTTACATGAAGTTTCGTTCATTTGAATAGAAAAATTGTCGTTCCCTTTACGATTGTTTTTCCTTTACAAGTTTTTTATCTCTAGAGGATGAGGTATTGAAAATGAAGGGTAAGAACCTACGTAGGAAACAAGTAAAATTCTTGTGCCAACACCTACCTTCGACTAATGCATAGAGGTTGTTTTAAGGACATATTTAGAGCCTAAAATCCATCACATAAGGCCATCGAGGATTGTAATCGCTTTTATTAGCAGATAAGGTTGTACAAATACTGAGTATCGACTCATATCTGAATGTAATCGTCATTCGATGTAATAGTCCTTAGTAGATGAATGAACTAATTGTGATAGGATAGCTTTAAGATAGTATGGAGGGAAAGCTTGAGAATCCCCTCGTTGTATAAATATATGTATTGTTTTCCCAAATGAGGTTGTTGAATGTCATAATAGAGGTTGTTGAACGTTATCGTAGAGGTTGAATGTTATTGTTATTGTTTATGAGAGAGTTGTTGAAGTTTATGAGGAGATGCACAGAACTGTATCAGTCTATGTACATATTTACTGATGAATACAAGCAGAGAGGTTTGATTCCAATTGTACGGTGTTTTGCTCATTTGAGTTCTTGAGTACATGTGATGTTTCTTTATGTTGTTTTTGTTTTATCTCTTTATGTATCTTTTATGAATGAATATGTTTTTCATGTTTAAGTGTGGAAACCTTTGATGTTTTTGTAAGTTTCATTTGTTTTATCTTTTGAGATTCCCGGTGTAAGGAGTGCAAAAAGCCCACAAGGAGTGCATAGGCTGAGTTGATATAGACTTAGAAGCTCATAAGAGATAATGTGAATTTATAGTGGAAGTGAAAGGAGTGCACAATCATTAGTTGAAGTGCAAAGAGTGCACAATTATTCAATAGGAGAGAAAAGATTTGAGAAAACTCGTGTGCTGTGTCTGTTTTGTCACTTGGGTGAGCAAAACAAGGGCACTTGAATGCCTAGTTGGGACTGCTAGACAAGAAAGAGGTTAGTGAATGAGTTAAAAAAACCAAGAACATCAAATAAACAACTAAACAAACTAAAACCTACTAAGGAAATAAAACTAGAATGCATAAGAAAATTTTAGAACCATAAACAAAAAACCAGTGACCAAGGTTATGGCACCAATGGATAACTATATTAGTTGGCAAAACACTGTAGAAAAATCAGGACTTATGAGTCCTCTGTTTCTCCTTGGGAGGGATCTTGAGTTCCATAATGGAGAGATCTTCTTACAATGGTAGAAAAGAAATTGAATGGTGAGGAAATCAATGCCTATTCCCTCAATAGGTGAGTGGAATGGACTATTGGAATGTTGCTAGAATGCTCCAAGGAGAAAAGAGGATTTTCAAGGGAGGATTGAGGCAACATAACAATACTATGAAAATATAAATTTATTAGTGCACCCATGGCCTCCATTTATCTAATTTCATCAAGGAAATATTCAACTGGTTCTTAGTGTGAACAAGCAGCCCTTTAGGGCATGCTTTGGTCATTGAGCAAACCCCCATTCGGATTCAACTCATATATGAGGGTAAATTCAAGTTGGGAGCTGGTCCATAAGTGGTTTAGGGTCCGACAAGAACCATAAATGTGTCGTTCATAGGAGTGTGTGACTTTTCTCATACACAATCGCATATATGGTGCATTGTGCACTCTACAGGCTTCTTTGGTCCACACACTATGCACACGCTTCCTTTAGTGAGTTAGCGCATGTCAAGTTTTTCCCAATCGTATATTTTTTGCCTCTTGGAAATGTATTTTGGTGTTTTAGGTGAACTAATAGTTGTTTGGCATTGTTGTTTTTCTGTAACAATTTGTGTGCAGTGTTGTCGATGAAATTTCACTGATAATAGGTGCCCCCTGATATGTGAGGTTAGGAGCATACGTATAGTCGAAATACATCAATGTTTCTTCTAATGAGACTGCCATTGTAAGGAAGAGTGTTGATAGGAACTGCAAGAGAGATCCGTCGGAGGGAGAGGGGAAACTGTGGGACCCAAACCTGTCTCTAGGAGAAAGAAAATATGTATACAAACAAGGCGGACATTCCCCCATGCTCGTGTCATGTAACTCAAAATGTAAGACAATAACTGAAGTTGTATGCTGAGGTAGATAACTGTAGTGTCCTCCGGGGCGGTTTGATAATGACAGATGAAAATTCTGAGGGTCAACATACTTTGAAAAGAGGAAAGGATGCATGTAAGAAGTGTCGATGACTCATAGGCATTGATGGATTGACAAATTCAGAGGTCTTCGACTGGTATAAAACAATTGCAATAGTCGCATAGTAAGACCCACCGTAACATGAGATTTTGATGAAGTCGAATGTTATGGGGGTCAAGGGAATCAAAGAGAAATGATGGTTCTCTTTGTGCCATCCGAGACTCTTCATTGTAAAGGTAATGAGAGTCAAGATACTGTCACCCTTCTGGAAACTGTGGATGTCGACAGAAAGGGAGACTTGATGCCAAGAAGAAAAGGGATTAATGAAATAAACAGAGATAAGATCAGGAACTGATAGGGAACATGGAAGAAGTCAAGAGGTGGTGAGACTCAATACTTCCTTTGGTTGGGGGTATGTTGAAAGGATGATTGGAAGAAACCGTAAAACTATATCTAGTGTCAGAGGGACAACTAGACATGAGGTTAAATTGTGCCAGAGGTGTGAAAAAGTGGAAAAAAACAGAGATCAAGGGTACATGGATTTTGGGATACTTGGGGTTTATGAACGATTTCAAAATGAGAAAAGGAGAGTGGATTCCTCAACTGAGGGTGACATGGGTTGCGTTTCTAGGAAGATAAGGTTGTCAAGGGTGACGAAAAAAAGATAATTAAATGTTGGAAACAAAGGAATTTTACAATTACCAAATAAATAAAGAATAATTTGGGATGAGTGTACAAATACAGAAATGGGTTCCCCCAATGAAAGATGTCTTGGCCTATGAGGGCACAAGTTGTGAAGAGAACTGGTGGAGGGTGGGGGGCCCATGGGTGGGTTTCTATATGAGGGAAATGAATGGAGGACAATCCGTAGATGGGAAAATTGATTGTGGATGAAATGGAGGGCTAGTGATACTAAAAACATGCATTCAAATAGAACCAAGATGAGATAACCTGAGAGTCCATTGGGAAAGCTAGCAAAATGATGAGAAGGAGGATGTGGTTTATTCTCAGGAATGCATGAGACTAACAAGACTCCCAGCCCTAGGGGGTGAAAGAAGCATGAGTGTGAAAGTACCGAAGGAAACTATGAATGGGACAACTCATGTGGAGGAGACTACTATTGGGTGACAATACCAAAATGTAGCATAGGTGACAGTACTGCAGAGAAGGATGTAGGGACTCTAAAGGTGAATGTCTAAAGGTGTGATTTGGGAGATGCAATTGATATTCAGAGGGAATGATTACATGCCAGTGTCGAACATATATCTGAAGGGGTTGTGCTTCTTGTGATGACCAAGTACCTACACATATTGAAAACTGAATACCCGACATGAACAATATTTGATGATAAAGAACATATAAAAACTATTTGATAAAATTTGAACATGAGCATGCATACATGAATGTGGCGTGAGAAAATGCTCCCCCAGGGCCAAGTTCAGATGGTGACCCGAGGAATGTGACTGTGTATATGGCGGGACCATGATCTCATGGTTGAAGACAGATCGATAAAGAGAGACTCTGGGCTTCTATAACTGAGTGTGGAAGTTGGGAGAAAGGGCATATATATGGATGGTGGGACCACAATGACACCTTATTTGCACTGACACCATTGGTGATCTGGTGAGAGTGTTGTGAGGTGTTTTGGAATATTACAGGATCTTGGGGCTATCGATTAGGTGGGTGAAAGATCTATTGTGAGAGGAAAAGTGCTTGATGATGGAGCGTATTCCAAGGACAATCAGAGATATTCAGTTCCTCCAATATGTCTTCGTCACAGTGGAAAATGCGAGAATACAGTGGATCGTGGGAGGTGACAGGGGAACCACCAATGGGTAGGTGTGGTTTTCATCAAGTGGCGAAGACATAGAGGGGATATCACAAGTATGTTGGGACATATTTCTTTTCATAAAAAAAATTTCTATACAGTGTGGGGGATAAATTGTCGTAGGGGGTAAGATCTCCTGTGGGAAATAAACCAGAGGATTGGGAGGATTTGAGGGAATATCCTCAGAAAGTCTATTGATGAACCATGGAGGGGTGGGAATTTACACAGGTTCAGGGGAGGTGATGTGAAAAGTATCTAGAGAAGGGATAGGGGGAGTCACTTACATCACATCAGGTGAGGTGGTCGAATGATTTTGAATAAGGATTAATTGACGATGCTTGTATTCAATTATCAAAGGACATTGTTATGTGAAATGAGCAAGTGAGTCACAAAGAGAGAAAGGGCATCTCAATTGTATGGGGAATGAGGTAGAGACATAATGTATGTCGATGACGTGGGTACCCGAAAGTGGTGGTGGAGAGGGCTCTTGATAAAAGGTTTGGCATACTACCGTTAGTGTTTGGAAAAATTGAGGTAGAGTTGGGAAATGATGAGTGTAGTGGCCATACTCTGAACAGATGGCACAAGAGAATTTGGTTTGCATCCCTTTACTGCCTATAGTGGGGGACGTTGTTGTAGTACTAGGTGTGCTTGATGAATCTGCGAGCGATGTGGTTTCTCGAGGAAGTTGGATCAGATTGCATAACTAGGGAAGAGAAGGACATCTATTAGTGGGGTTCCCCTCTCTTTAGAAGAGTGCGTAAGGAGGATGAACTCGGGGAGGAAGTGGAGCAGTGGGCTCTTTATTCTTTCATCTACCCCCAGCCATAGCAGTGGTGCTAACAATTGGGGTTGAGGGTGGCATGGCCAAAGTTAGTACTAGAATCTGCATCAGGATTCCTTTTGATTGAGGAGAGAGGGATGCTTGAGGAACCATCGCGGGTGGGTGTAGATACCATATAGGGATGATGAGCACCATGTTGGGAAGGGTAAGCATCATGGCTACCTAAAATGATTTTAATCCCGGTGGGGGGTAAAATAAGGGAATTTGATTGATGGCTTGGGGGATTGTTTCCCAAACTAGGATTTTCCCCCAGGGGAGGGAGAAATCAGGGATAAATGGTGTAGTAGAGTTCTCAGGTAATCCCTGAGGTAAAATTTATTCAACTGGTGGGACGTCAAGGTGAGGAGAGGCCTCAGTGGGAGGGATGGTGTCTCTGATGTCAGTTCCATTAGAAGATATGACACACACTTGTGCTGAAGGTTGTATGAGAGGTGCTTCTCCATGGTATTCCCCTAGCAAGGATGGGTCCTTAAAAATTTATGGGCCCCATATCCAGGAGTGAATAACCATTGGAACTAGTGCAGAAAAGAGGTAATATGTTATCGATGTTGGCGGAGTGGTTGGGCTTGTAATGTGAAATTTGGTCGATGGTGATGATTTTTTGCTTGTGGGGGAGCATCATCATTCAAAACATAGAAGAGGCCATTTCATTCATAGCGTAAATGTAGTTGCATCCAAACACAATATTGTAATTGAGTGGGGCATCGATAACCTCAATGTCGATGAATATGTTTTTTCCTCTGAGTTTGACGGGGATATTTTGAAAGAGCCCTTCTTGGGAGGATGGTCAACCATCATAGGGTCTTAATGTGATGGCAGATGGTATAAGCTCAGGGGAGACAAGTTTCTGCCATACAATTTTGGACATGATGCATGTGGATGCACCTTCATCAATGATACACCGATGAATCGTGATGTTCCAAATCTTGATTGGTATCTAGAAAGATACCAAAGCAGGGAGATGAGGTACTCTACTATCTAGATCAAATGTGATAAGTCAAGTCTCAGCTGGTTTGACTACCCCCAAGGCAGAAAGTAAGGATTTTCGTTGAGTTGGACAGGTTTGGAGGACCTCCAATACAGACATGGCTGCAGGAGACTACGCCAAGTCATCGACCAGACTGTAATTGTGTGTTTCCCTAGCCTGAGGGTTGTTGACATTCCGTCATAATGGAATGCGAAGGATACGAATGTGGGGTCCAGTGTTAGGTCATAGAATCATCAAGGGTTGTGTTAGGTCATAGAATTCAGGGGGTGCACTGTATTGACAACCACATGTTTGCAGAAGAATTTATTCTTCTCTAGTGATGAGGATATTGCAATCCAATGGATTTCTAGGGTGGATGGGCCTTGGGTTTTGATACTGCCCCATTTTTGGTGGGGGAATATGTACCTCATGTTGGGTATTCATCACACCTCGGTGTGGAATAGGATTTTTCAACACGATCGGGGGTGTTTGTTGCAAATACTATGGTGGGGCCTACTGAGGGGCAGGTGACGTTGGAGGATGTGGTGCGTTCATGGATTCTTTCATCCATTTAAAGTCGAAAATTTGGGGGCAATGGTGGGTATAATGTCCATGCTCACTACAAAGAGAGCAAAGTAATTCTGTCTATAGGTTGTTGTTCTTTTTCCTCCCTTGGTGTTTATTGTTATTGTCCCCTTGGGGGTTCTGGTTACCCTAATTCTAGTTGCCCCCAATAGGTTGGTTTTATTGGAGGTTATTTCCTCATGGTCCTGGGTTATTATTGTTTTTATTTTTTCCTTTATTCTTGGCATTATTCGACTGATGGGCCATATTTTTCCTTATTCAAATGTTCAAAAGTGTGAAATTGTTGAATGGGAGAGGGATGAACAAAGTTAACATCTACGTGTGGTTTTCTGTGTGGAGGAGAAACCGGCTATGGAGGACTAGGTAATGGGAAATACATATTTTTTTGTGGTAATGATACATAGTGTGCATAGGATGGTGAAGCACTTTTGCTAGTGCCTAGGTTATACACTGAGGTATAAGGGGAACCAGAACTTGGTTGAGAGGCCGAGCACAACATGTGTGTCGTCAAGGGTACACTCATGGGTGGAGGGGGGGTAATAGGATATGGTTTTTGGTAAGGGCGAGGAGGGTAATAAGTTGACCCTCCATATATCGGTGGATATTGGGGTGTACATAGGTGGTGGTTGAATGTACAGATTGTGGTGTGTCATGGTACCAATCAACCCATCTGCTACGTGAGACATCCCAAGATTATCTTGACCAAATGGTACAGGTCTCATTGCATAAGGTATTACTGTGTATAAGTAACCTGACTGAGCATAAATGAGGTTGAACTATTGAGCCTTGTTGATGGATTCCTCTTTGGATTGGGGGAAGGTGGATGCCACATCTTTGGAAATTATAGAGATGAGTGATTTTAGAAACCAATAGAGACGTTGTTCTTTGGAGGTTTCTTCTTTGCATAGACTACGTCGTCGACACCGTTAGTGGATGTGATCAGAAATATGCATAGCTGAGGTTTGTTTTCATTGGGAGAGGAGTTCTAAACCAGTGTCATGATGAATTGGTAGTTGGAAAAAGGCCGAAAAGGCTTTGACCAAGGATTCAAAAGTCATGTGGGACCCTGATTTTTTGTTCACATACCATTTGGTTGATGGACCAATGAGTGTTCATTGAAATAATCTTATGCTGATGGAGTCATCCATTATGTTGTTTGAAGAGAACCATAAGTGGAAAGTCATGACATGGTTGGCAGGATATTCCCCCGATTTTCCTTCAAATTTTGGGATATTGGAAGTTAGTTTGGTAGGCATATTGGGCCATGTGGGGTCATTTAATATAGGATCATTCGTGAGTTTACTCAAATCAGGAATGTTGAGAGACTCCAAATATGGCATGGGAGATGGTGGTGGAGGATTAGTTCCAGCCATGGTGTGAGAAGGTAGTGGACCTAACCCTTGGGGGGGATTTGGTGGGGTTGTACTTCTCCTTAGAGAAGAAGTTTTCCCCCCACCTCCTTGTGAAGGAGAGATAGTGTATGGATGGCTTTGGGAATTGGACCCAAGTAAAGTGGAACCAAGAAATGTTGATACAAAAATAGTGGCATGGTGTGAGATGGTTGATACAGTGAGTTGGAAAGACTAGGAACTCCTCCTAGATTAGAAGGGAGATTATGCAAGCATCTGGAGCAAAGGGGATTATGTGGGTCTCCTATGATGTCCGACTAGAAAAGTGAATGTGTGCAAATAGTGATGAGAGAAATAAGTGAACACGAGACTTGTCTAATTTGGACCTTCACAATATATCTCACAATTTCATGTAATCAAATGAGAATCATACATAAATCAACTGTAAATAAGCATACATGTGGGTAGGTGGATTTTTTCTGCATGAGAGAAAAAAGAAAACAAATGCTCGTGTCCTAAAATATGTATTGTCCTTCCAAGAGAACTCAACAGTGGGGTGTGAAGCCACCAAAAGAGGAACTAGTGAAGGATGAAATAATCAGTTATAATGAGGGGTAGAGGGTGCATATCCTGAAAGAGCTGGCGATATTTCCCAATAGCCACACAAAATCTGATCAAGGTGCAATTGCAACCCATAATTGCCACTTGGGAAGATGTACTAAATTTGGCCACTAGGTACCTCAGTCAAAGTGCGGAATTTAAATTTTTGGCCTCAGAAATGGGTCATGGAATGGATCCCTTCCAAGAGTTGGGTGACTCAAGGGGGGATGCATAGAACAACTGGACCTCATCCTTCAACCCTTCATGGGTATGTCCCTACCTTATGGTGTAGGAACACTTGAATTGGAGGATTTAAAAGTTCCCTATTTGTCAACTTCTAATGTTTGAAAATGTGAGAACCAAATAACAAAGGGTTATTTGGATGCCTACCCCAGAGATGCTACCTAGACTAAAAAAATTCCTTTGCCACCTCCTGTGGAGGAAAACTTAGTGATTTTTTAGAAATTTTTATATGTTGTGGGATGAGAGATTGGGAGTGTGAACCAATCTCATTTGAATTAAGTGGGTGTGGATAATTTCTTCAAGAAATAGTGGGATGTTTTGGAATTCCTTTAGAGAAAAGCTACTTCAACCTCCATAATTCAAGATGGAAATTATGTGAGTGAGGAGTGACTTTGTGCGTGAGAAAGTAATAAAATGTGCCAAATTTTAGTAAGTTAGGTATAAATTTTCAACATGTGGACTTCCTGTGCTCCTTACAAATCTTTGTTACCTATCTTACTAAGTTTCATTGGTACAACCTTACAGAATTTTAAAATCCTTGAAGAACTAGCATGTTGACATATGGGTCCTTACCAATCCTTTAAACTCCCCAATGTGGTTTACACTAAGAAATCTTGAAAAACTATCCTAGATTGCAAGCATCTGGGAATGTATGGGCCCGTTACTTTGATCTTTAAACACTCCTAGTGATGCAAACTAAGAAAGAAATTTCAAGAAATTGTCCTAAGTTTGCAACATGTGGGCATGTATGGACCCTTACAAATTTAAGATGATTTCAAAAAGAAACTAAGAGGATCCCTATGGGGTCTTTATCCTCTCCTAAATATTTTGTGAAGGGAGATGAAATGTCTCCTTAACCAACTTTATGATTCTCAAGATCACTCTATGGTGTGAGAGAAGAGCATACTCAATGATCAAAGTTGATTTTTGGTCCCAATGCAAGTTTTTTTATATGTGATAGAAAATAATTTCAACTTAACTTTTACAACCTAAACAAGCCATCCATGTGGAAACCAAAGAAAAAGTGGAGAAAATATGGTTCTTTTTAGCCCCTAAGTGCCTATGTTTATCTAACCTTTCATATGGGAAAGGAGTCTAAGTGGAGTGCATTTACAATTTGCATGGAAGCAATATTTTGAAGGCTAGGGGCCTTCAAATCACCACAAAAACTCTTACAATTTTGAAACTCTGGAAATGTGTGCGGGTTACAGTTCAAACAAAGGCACAATGGGTGCATGGTGTGTAGAATGCATAGTGAAAAAAAGCCTTTTAGGAGCACAGTGTACAGAGAAAAGAATCCTTTTGGGTGCATAGTGCACGTCTGTGGGATGGAATACCCGCATACATTCTGATACGTGTCGGGGGGGGATTTTTGAATGAAATTCTCCTCCTCTAGCTCAAAACTTGGCTCTTGACAGGTAAGGCTAGGTTAGTTTTGGTACCTGCAAGATAAAAGGATAAAAATGAAGTGATCTCAAAGCCCAAATAGGGTGGAAAGTGATACCTTTCCCCAGTGTTGTGTTTGTTTTGTCACTTGGGTGAGAAAAACAAGGGAACTTGCATGTCCAGTTGGGTCTGCTAGACAAGATAGAGGTTAGTGCATGAGTCAAACAATCCAAGCACATGAAATAAACAAGTGAACAAACTAAAAACAACTAAATAAATAAAACTAGAATGCATAAGAAACTTTGAACCAAAAAAAATCAACCAATAACCAAGATTATGCCACCAATGGATAACTATACTAGTGATCTGAAATTTAACTTGATCTAAAATTCAAGATATTTTAACCATTATTTGCATGTGAATTTTTAACTGTTAACCATCTTTGTAATGCAAAATTAAAGAACATCCATCAAGCACATGAGCACATAAACATGTAAGTAAACCATCTATGAACAAGAATTGGTAACAGAGTTCACCAGACTTCCTAGCTACGTCTTTGTGTCCACTCCAATAGTGAGACCACTCTTTAATTAATCTCAAATGCTTAAAAATTACAAAGAAAAGGCTTACATAAGAGCTCCCAAAAACCAACTTTTAGATCTGCGATTCTGGGCAGAAACATACATCATAGGTGGATGGAAAACATCATTTTGCAACTTTTGACTGTAAACTCAAGTATGCTTGGCTCGCTCAAATGGGATCTAGAGGAACTTTTCTGTTCTACTACTCTGATGAAGAAACATAGAGCATATTCGGAATCCTCTTGAAATTCTGCAACTTTTGAGTATAAAGTCGACCTATTTCTGAGTAGGTCGCCTGGAACACCTCCTGGCATGAATTCCAATGCAGCCTCTGCCTGTCAGATCCGTATAGTGTCAAAAAGTGTGCCAAGTCCTCTTTTGGAGACACTTTTCTATTCGGCTATTCCGATGAAAAAACAAAGAGCATATTCGGAATCCTCTCGAAATTCTGCAACTTTTGAGTATAAAGTCGACCTATTTCTGAGCAGGTCGCCTAGGACACCTCCTGGCATGGATTCCAATGTAACCTCTGCCAACTCCCCCCTGCCTCATTTTGTGTGCCCGGTTAAATAAGCAGAACCACTAGCTAGTTATCCAAACTTAGCGAACCTCCTCTAGATTTGGCGGTAACTACCAGATTTGGTGAAAATCCACCAGATTTGGCTGATTCCGCCAAACAGCTGGGCTTCTAGAAGGTGACACATGTCATGCTAACATCAACATCCATACTGCTGACGTCATCAGTATGCCCTATTCACTGTTTGACTTTTTATCGCTGTTTTCGAAAAACGTCAGAGTGTCATAACTTCTTCATATGAGCTCCATTTGAGAAAGTAAATATATGGCCGGAATCGGGAGAACAAGTCAGACACAATGGCGTTGGTTTCATCCAATTCTCATAACTTTGATTTTTTAGCACTTTCTGAGCCTAGGGACCCTTTTAAGACTTTTGGATCATTCCTAGATCCTCCTTTTCTGCATTTGATTATTTTTGAGCGGTTTTGGATCCACCTAGATCACACCTCCCCACTAAGAAGCTTTTGGACCACAAAAAGCATGCAATCATTCAGAAAATAAGTGAGGACATGTTTGTCTCACTTGTCCTATATCACCTATTCATTCCTCCTGGAACCTGTACATCTGACTCAACAATACAACAATTAACACTGCACTGACATTGTTAAGTACATTAATCACATTCTTAATCACATCTTCATTCAACATTGTCGGACCCAACCACATACTGTTGATGAGTAATAAGCTGAATATAAACATTGAACATGTGAAAGAGATTGTATTCGAACCATGTTGACTTTTAACCAAAGAAACACTATCAACCAAAATAGGTGTATTGTAATGAAACGACACTTCCTTTTCATGCTTAGGATTATTTTCTTCCTTACATTGTATAGACATAAGTGCCAAATTCTGACTTGCATTAACAACCCTTTTTAATTGTTGTGTAGTGCCCAATGATTTATCATTTTTGAATGAATGTGAATGCACTATGTACTCAATTCCTTCTTTAAACAAGTGATACTGATTATGTTCTCGATAGAAGATCATTTTTCGATCATATAAGTACGGACTACCCAACACAATTCCACAGATATCTAGTGGGACCACATGAAATTCAACCTCATCTACAGACTTAGATGTAATTGCAAACTTTAGATCACATTGTTGTGTTATTTGTAATATTTTATCTTTGCATACCCAACCTAATGGATAAGGTTTCTTCTGTGGTTTGGTTGTTAATCCCAGTTGCTTAACTACTTCTTCTGAAATAAGATTAACTTGAGATTCACTATCTATGAGTGTGTCAACCTTTGTTTTATTTGTAATCACTCTTATATGAAACAATGCATTCATCTTTCTATCCTTATAATTGTCATCATTTTTAGAAGTAGAAGCACATGAAGAACCAATGTTAACATCATTATCAACAATAGTTTTTCCTTTCACATCTACGATTGTTATCTTTGTTTCGTCCTCGGAATCTGATCCAAGGTCCTCAACGATAACTGTGGTTGTTTGCTTCCCCTTTCGATCCTTAAACCACTTTGGTTTCATTTCAGGATGTAGCTTCCAACACTTTGCCTCTTCGTGCCCTTGCTTTTGACAATGCGAGCATGTAGGTCTCTCATCACCCTTGTTCATTGTAGTTGCATGTTTAACTTTCCACATTTCCTTGCCTTCTTTTGCCTGGATGGATTCAGCTGAAGAAACATCATGAACACTCTTCCCTTTTGACTCAATGTGAGTTGCTTGAACACACACCTCGTCAAGGTTAGTCAGATTAAACATCAATATCATATGACGTAAATAAGTATGCAATCCTCCTATATATTTGAGAAGAGTTTCCTGAGTGTAGAGAGGTATACCAAGTATCAATTCTCTTTTTTGAAATTCTTGTGTGTATTCTTGCACATTTTGTCCCTTACTTTGTCTTAAATTCTGCCAATCCATCATAGCTTGCTGCATATACCCTAATGGATAAAATTGTTTTTTAAGTGCTGAAATGAACTCATACTAGGAGGAAACGATTTTTCCTTTTATGGCAAGATCCTCTTGAGATATGCTCTCCCACCAAATGAGAGCAGTCCCTCCAAGTCGAACAGAAACCAACTGAATTTTAACATCATCTTCAGTAAAATTTTGAATCCTACAATAAAATTCAATTTGATGGATCCAATTGTCTAGTTTTTTAGCATTAAGCTCTCCATTATACATAGGAAATTCAAACTTAATATCAAGCTTTAAATGAGGCATATTAAGATCAACTTTTGTTTTTTTCTTTTCAAATGGAGAAGGAATAGAACCATCAAGAAAAGATGGAGAAGTTGGTGGGGTTTTAGAGGGTTCCTCACCACCTCCTTCTTTTTTACCTTCTGTATGAGATGGTCCACTTTGTTCACCTTTCTTTCGATCTTGATAGAGCTCCTCTACCATCGTTTACATTCTCATGAAAGATTTCAAAAATTCCCCTTGTGAAGGGATAGAAGAAGCTACTTCTTCTCCTTTTGGTAAAGACATCCTTCCTCTTCTTGATCCAACCTCTGGATCAAACTCTTCAAGTTCTCCTTCACCACGCTGAAGCTTGGATCTTGTTAACATCAACTCACAAAGTAGTGGTTAACCTCGCTCTGATACCAACTTGATCTAAAATTTAACTTGATGTAAAATTCAAGATCTTTTAACCATTATTTGCATGTGAATTTTTAACTGTTAACCATCTTTGTAATGGAAAATTAAAGAACATCCATCAAGCACATGAGCACATAAACATGTAAGAAAACTATCTATGAACAAGAATTGGTAACGGACTTCACCAGACTTCTTGGCTACGTCTCCGAGTCCACTCCAACAGTGAGATCGCTCTTTAATTAATCTTAAATGCTTAAAAATTACAAAGAAAAGGCTTACATAAGAGCTCCCAAAAACCAACTTTTAGATCTGCGATTCTGGGTAGAAACAGACATCATAGGTCACTGGAAAACGTCATTCTGCAACTTTTGACTATAAACTCAAGTATTTTTGGCTCACTCAAATGGGATCTGGAGGCACTTTTCTGTTTAGATACTTTGATGAAGAACCAGAGAGCATATTCGGAATCCCCTCAAAATTCTGCAACTTTTGAGTATAAAGTCGACCTATTTCTGAGCAGGTCGCCTGGGACACATCCTGGCATGAATTCCAATGCAGCCTTTGCCTGTCAGATATGTACAGTCTCAAAAAGCGTGCCAAATCCTCTTCTGGAGACACTTTTCTATTCAACTATTTTGATGAAGAAACAGAGAGCATATTCAGAATCCTCTCGAAATTATGCAACTTTTGAGTATAAAGTCGACCTATTTCTGAGCAGGTCACTTGGAACACCTCCTGGCATGAATTCCAATGTAGCGTTTGCCTTTTAGATCCATACAGTCTCAAAAAGCATGCCAACTCCTCTTCCAGAGACACTTTTCTATTTGTCTATTCTGATGAAGAAACAAAGAGCATATTCGGAATCCTCTCAAAATTCTGCAACTTTTGAGTATAAAGTCGATCTATTTCTAAGCAGGTCGCCTGGGATACCTCTTGGCATGGATTCCAATGCAACCTCTACCAACTCCCCCCTGCCTCATTTTGCGTGCCCGATTAAATAAGAAGAACTACTAACCAGTTCACCAAACTTAGCAAACCTCCTCCAAATTTGATGGTAACTGCCAGATTTGGCTAGATCTGCCAAACTGTTGGGATTCTAGAAGGTGACACTTGTCATGCTGACATCAGCATTCATACTACTGACGTCATTAGTACGCCCTATTGACTGTTTGACTTTTTATCACTATTTTCAAAAAACTTTAGAGTGTCATAACTTCTTCATACGAGCTCTGTTTGTGAAAGTAAATATATGGCCGGAATCGGGAGAATGATCCGGATGCAATGGCGTTGGTTTCATCCAATTCTGAGAACTTTTTATTTTTGAGCATTTTCTGAGCCTGGGGACCCTTTTAAGACTTTTGGATCATTCTTAGATCCTCCTTTTCTGTATTTGAGTATTTTCGAGCGGTTTTGGATTCACCTGGATCAATTAGTTAGTAAAACACCATAGAGAAAGGAGGACTTATGAGTCCCCTCTTCCTCCTTGGGAGGGATCTTGAATTCCATAATGGGGAGCTCTTCTTACAATGGTAGAAAAGAAAGAAAATGATGAAGAAATCAATGCCTATTCCCTCAAGAGGTGAGTGGAATGGCCTATTGGAATGTTTCTAGAATGTTCCAAGGAGAAAAGAGGATTCTCAAGGGAGGATTGAGGCAACATAGAAATATTATGAAATTCTTGAATTCTTAGTGCACCCATGGCCTCCATTTATAGCATGTCTTCAAGGCAATATTAAACTAGTTCTTGGTGTGAACAAGGAGCCTTTTAGGGCACCCTTTGGTCCTTGACCAACCCCTCATTCAGATTTAGCTCATATCTAAGGGTCAAATCAAATTGGGAGCTGGTCCATTAGTGGTTGAGGGGCTTACAAGAACCATAAATGAACCATTTATAGGAGCGCATGGATTTTCTCGTACACAGTCATGTATATGGCACATTATGCACTCTACGAGATTCTTTGGCCCACGCACTGTGCATGCGCTTCCTTTAGTGAGTTAGCGCATGTCAATGTTTTCCTAGTTGTATAGTTTTTTCCTCTTGGAAATGAATTTTTGGTGTTGTAGGTGAACTAATGGTTGTTTGGCATTGTTGTATTTCTGTAACCATTTGCGTGCAATGTTGTGGATGAAATTTTAGTGATAACAGATGCACCCTGGTGTGTGACTTTAGGAGCATACGTATAGATGAAATACATCAATGTTTCTTGTAGTGAGAGTACCATTGTAATGAAGAGTGTTGATAAGAACTGTAAGAGTGATCCGTTAGAGGGAGATGGAAATTTGTGGGACCCAAACCTTTCTCTAGGGAAAAAAAGAAAAAAAAATATGTATACAAACGAGGTGAGCATGACCCATGCTCATGTCATGTAACTCAAAAGATAATACAGTAACTGAATTTCTATGCCGATGTAGATAACTGTAGCGCCCGCTATGGTGGTTTGATAATGACAGATGACAATTTTGATGGTGAACATACTCTAAAAAGAGGAAAGGACGTCTATAAGAAGTGTCAATGACTCGTAGGCATTGATGGCCTAAAAAATTCAGAGGTCTTCGGCTGGTATAAAACAATTGCAATAGTCGCATAGTAAGACCCACCATAACATGAGATTTTGCTGAAGTCGAATGTTTATGGGGGTCAACGACATCAGAGAGAAATGATGGTTCTCTCTGTGGCATCCGAGACTTCTCATTGTAAAGGTAATGAGAGTCAATATACTATCGCCCTTCTAGAAAATATGTTGATGTCGACAGAAAGGGAGACGTGACTCCAAGAAGCAAAGGGCTTCATGAAATCTACGGAAACAAGATCAAGAATTGATAGGGAGCATGGATGAAGTCAAGATGCAGTGAGACTCAAGACTTCCCTTGGTTGGGGGTATGTTTGAAGGATGATTGACAACAACCATGAAACTGTATCTAGTGTCAGGGGGACGACTACACATGGGGTAAATCATGCCAGAGGCATGACAAAGTGGACAAACTCAGAGATAAGGAGTACACAGAATGTGGGATACTCGGGGCTTGTGAATGATGTCATAATGAGTAAAGGATAGTGGATTTCCCAACCAAGGGAGACATGGGTTTCTTTTCCAGAAAAATAAGGTCATCAAGGGTGACAACAAAAATGTAAGTAACTGCTAGAAAGAAAGTATTTTTACAACTACTAGATAAATGAAGAATAATTTGGGATGAGTGTATAGATACAGAAATGAGTGCCCTAGTGCAAGGTGGCTTGGCCTATGAGGGTGCAAGTTTTGTGGAGAACTGGTGGAGGGTGGGTGCCCCATGGGTGGGTTTTTGTATGAGGTAAGTAAATGGAGGGAAATTTGCAAATGAGAAAATTGATTGTGGATGAAATGGAGGGTTAATGATACTATAGAGGTGTAGTCAAATATAAGCGATATGAGATAACCTGGGAGTCCATTGGGAAAGCTAGCAAAATGATGAGAAGGAGTATGTGGCTGATTCTTAGAAATGCGTAAGACTATGAGGACTCCCATCCCTAGGGGGTGAAAGAAGAATGAGTGTTAAAGTACCAAGGGGAACTATGAATGGGACAACTCATGTGGGAAAGAGTGCTACCGATTGATAGTACAAAAATGTACCAGCGGTGACAGTACTGCAGAGCCAGATGTAGGGACCCTAAAGGTGAATTTCGGAGGGTATGATTGGGAGATGAAATTGACATTCAGAGGGAATGATTACATTCAATTTTCAAACATATACTTGAAGGGGATATGATGTTTTTTATTAACAAGCACCTGCACATATGAAAAAAAAATACCCGATGTGAACAATACCTGAAAATAAAGAACATATAACAGTTATTTTATAATTTTGAACATGAGCGGGCGTACTTGGACGTGGTGTGAAAAAATTCTCCCAGGTGGCCGAGTACGAATGGTGACCTGGGGAATGTGACTTTGTATATGGAGAGACCCTGATCCTATGGTTGAAGATGGATAAGGAAACAGAGGCTCTGGGCTCCTATAATTGAGCGTGGAAGTTTGGCAAAAGGGACTATATATGGCTGTGGGGCCCACACTGCCACCTCATTTGTACTTGCTACTATAGTTAATTGATGAGATTATTTGGAGGAGTTTAAAATATTATGGGATTTTGAGCCGACCGATCTAGGATGTGTGAGAGTCAGGTTAGTGGTTGCATCCTCCTGCACAGCAGATAGTTTCAATTTTTTGGGTAGGGGTCGTACGGATGGTCATACTAGGGTAGGTTTAGGGGTGGGCACACAGATGCGTGGGAGAAGGAAGTATACCTATGTGGAGGTGCATGGACATAATTCCATCTCCCATGCATGATGTGCGGTTGTGTTATACACAACCGTGCATAGGGGCATGTGGGTGAGAAAAACAGGTGCGCATGAGATACACGCTTGTTTAGAAATACAACTGCACACTGTGCACAGTTGATCCTCAGACAGTTGTGCATCAGTGTGTAACTATGTAGAGGACATGTGTGCATGGGTGAACACCTATGGGTGTGATAGTTGTGCATTGATGCACAACTATTTCTCTGACAGTTGTGCATTAATGCGCAACTATTCGAAGAACATACACGCATATGTGCACACATGTCGGGGTGAAAGCCACACACTGGATGTGAAGTTAAGGGGTTTTGAGAGTTTGAATGTTTTGATATATTTGATGAATGATGAGTTCTAACCAATTGTTTCTATGTTGATGTAGGTGATCAGTGTGCGAGGAGAGTCATTGTGCTATTCCAATGGAGGGAGAGAGACTGGGAGTGCCTCTAGGAGGTGGTGAGAGAGGAGATGAGTGTTCGGAGACACTTGGCAGCCTGTGGGCTACTTAAGTTCTTTGATTTCCCATTCATATGGTTGCAGGAGTTCCTGCTTTAGTATCTGATGTTGATGTGGAGCATTAATCTATAGTGCTTCATTGTGTGGGGGAAACAACCGACATTCTCATTTGTTGAGGATGTGTATTTTTTGACAGGGCTCCCCTTTCGGGGAATGGCCCTGCCTGGTGACCTCCAACTATCAGGGGATGTGCAGTTGATAGATGTGGAATGATGTTAATGTATGGGGCAGAAACCAATGTCAGGTTCAATTGTCCGCATTGAGGTGATGGATGCACTTTTCCATATTTGCATCGTGACCATGATTGTGAGGATATATGGATCCTTAGCTACTCAACGGATCATTGGTGGTTAGCTGAGGATTATGGAGAGGTTTCTAGATGGTGATTTTTTCTCCTGGGGTTTGATGTTGTATGCAAGGATGATGGGGCATATTCACCGATGTCGGACCACTGAATTTGGTGATTTTTCATTTGCATCGATCCTGGTGGCATGGTTTCTAGAGAGGGTGCCCATGTTGTGCCCGAGGGTTTTGTTTCCGCCTGTAGGGCTGCAGGAGCCATGATTGATGCAATGGGCTCAGATTTTGGCTTGACGCGGAGGGGGAGAGGGTGGCCACTACTTTATAGCCATGTTGGTGCATGTGTGGCGTCACATTCCACAGATCATACTTTGATTCCCATGTGGTGGATTGGATTTTCCGCATGACCCACACATAGAGTTTCCTCCTGGAGAGGTCTAAGACCAGAGAGGTATGTTGGTGTATTGATTTTTTTTTATTGTGATATGTAGCATATGTTTATATGTATATGGATGATAACTCTATCTTTTTTTTGTGTTTGTCGATGTGGGGCCTCGAGGCCTCAAGGTGGATATGGTTGGGGAGCCAGCTCACCAAGGGCCAGTGAGACCTCTGCGGGTAGGAGAGATACATCGGAGGGATGATGTTGGTGCAAGGCCAACGGATGAGGTGAGGGCCAACCAGAGACGCAGATTTGTTGATCCAAGTGTGGGGCCATCACATGCACCATAGGTAGAGGCTAGCTGGGGGATGGAGGATATTCGTCATTAGTTTGAGGAGGTGTTCTAGGGTGTGTCAGAGGGCACGTGGTCCCATATTCAGAACGAGAGAGTCTTGGAGAATTGTGTCTATGTTTTGGTAGAGTGGCGAACCTTGATCCTTCAAGAAGCTATAGCAGGGGCAACGGTGACTGGTCGATTTCCCCTTGGACCTGGAGGACCCCTAGTTGGTGGGGTTCCTCCTACTGACAAAGGACCTAATGGGGGATCTCTGGGGGCACCATGAGTGTCGGTTCTGTTTTTTGTATTTATATAGGCCTGCGAGCCCATTTTGTACAGGGTAGTTGATACCCATTTTGGATAGGGTAGGGGGTACCCATTTTGTACCTATAGGGGTGAGAGGACTCACTTGCCTACGGATGATGTATATGTTGTACTTTTGTAAACATTTATGGTAATCTGATCAATATATATATATATATATATATATATATATATATATATATGGATGGATACACATCTTTGGGATCTTTGTGATGTTTACATGTGTGGATATTTTGTGATGGTTTATGATGTCTAATCTATATGTTGTGACCGATGTTTTATGATTTATGTATATGTAATAATGTCTTAATGTGATAAATTCAAATCTAACACTAGGTTAGCCATGTTATCTTCTATTTGATTAAATTTTCATGGAATATGTGTAAATGTAATTGAATCAAAGTTTTGAGATAAGAGTCTAACTTGCAGGTAGTTGTGAAAGAGGAAAGGATCGCAGACACGATATACATTGTTGAGATGAAAGAATACAAGATGGGAATCTAATAAGACACTAAGGTGACGAATATGACGGTGATTGGTCTCAGCGAGGAGACCAATGATGGCTATGTATTCTTCTTGTTTGTTGGTGGTTGAGCCCAAACATATGTTGCTGGAGTGTAGAAGTTCATGTGAGGGGGTGTAGAGGGCCCAAACGACCGAAGAGAGATTTTGTGTCCAAAAGATAGCTCTGTCAATGTAACTAATGTGGTAGGATGATGGAGGATGCATCTATCAATAACACGGATGGTAGTTCATACATGAGGCATGAAGGTGAAAGAAAAAACTAAAAAATCTAAAAATGTGTACAAAGAAAAACACTAGTGTAGAATGACTACGCACAGGCGTAAAACTTCTTTAAATACAAGTCGTTGATAGGTTCTTTGAGAGGGTAGACTTTTGGAGAGGCCAGGATGTATGCACCTTTATTGAGGCAGTGTTGGACAATGTAGGGTCCATGCCATAATGACTCGAATTTTCCATGACTGAAAGTATCGTGAGCGATATCGTAGGCTAGGACGAGATCTCCTTCATTAAATGAGAAAAGATTGACATGGCGGTCAAAGGTGGCTTTGGACCAGTTTTTAGCTACCTCAATGCTCTGTAATGAAGATCGATGGTCTCCATCCAATGACTCTAAGGTCAGCAAGCACTTCTCCATTGGATCAGTGTTAGGTAAAAGCTCAATGGCGATGAGCAACATGGGAATTTCACACTCGATGGGGAGGGTGGCTTCGATCCCATGGACGAGATGAAACAGTGTAAAACTGGTGGTAGCTTTGAATCTCGTGCGATGAGCCCATAATGCTAAAAACAACATATAATTCCAATTGGTCTTATGTTTTTTGATAGTACGTTGCAACATGGTTTTGAGAAATTTGTTAACATACTCAACCTGTCCATTGGACTAAGGGCAGTATGGGGAGGAAAATGCATGGGAGAAGCCTAAATTTGAGGAGAGTTCTACAAAGATCTCATTCTCAAATTGTTTATCGTGATCAGATACTAATTGTAGTGGGATTCTAAAATGGGTAATGACGTGGTTGAAGAAGAAACACATTGTTGTGTCAGCAATATTGTTAAAGGTAGGCATGTCTTCAGCCCATTTGGTAAAGTAATCTACTGCCATGATTATTTATTTGTGTCCATTACTAGATGGAGGGTTGCAAGTCATGAATTATATGCCCCATTTTTAGAAGGGGCCAACAATGATGAAGGGGTCTAGAAGAGCGGGTGGTGCTCATGCTTTGTTTACATAGAGTTGGTATTTTTCGCATCGCTTGACAGCGTGGATGCAGTCATGAAATAGTGTGGTCCAGAAGTATCCTTTGCAAATGATTTTTTGGGCTGTGAACATACCCGAGAGGTGGTCACTGCAAGCACCACTATGGAAATTGTTCAAGACTTTATCTGCTTCGTCGATGGTTAGACATCGACGAAGTATGGTGTTGACCCCACGTCGATACAAAATGTCTCCTATGAGGAGGTACCATGGGGCTTGATGGAGAGTGTGTCGAGGATTATCTCTAGAGAGATGAGACCCAAAATTATATGTTTGAAGGTAGACGATAAGGTCAGCATACTAGGGGTCATATGAGGGGATGTAAAAGAGGTGTTCGTTGGGAAAATCTGTATTGACGGGTGAACCTTTAGTGTCTGAGGGAAACGTCGTGATGATTTCAGTAAGGAAAAGTGCTTTATTTCTTTTGGGAGTTGAGAACTCGAGGTCATATTCCTGAAGGATGAAGATCCATCGGGAAATGTTTCCATTAATCTGTTGTCGACTAAGAAAGTACTGCATGGGGTTAGAATCTACCACGACTTTGGTAGTGCAAAGCATAATATAGTGACACAGTTTTTGAACTGCAAGGACAACTGCGAGGGCTAGTTTCTCATCATGATTGTATTTCAGAGGTGGTCCTAAAAGTTTTTTACTGATGTAGTAAATAACATGTTCACGTCCATCATCCCCTAGTTGGATGAGGACTCCTTCTATTGAGACAGATGAGGATGAAAAGTAGAGTATGTAATCGCGATCATACTCTAGAGTACTAATCAAAGGGACATTGGATATAACTTCTTTTAAATCATCAAAAGTGGTTTGGGCATGTTCATCCCACCGGAATGGGATATCATGATGTAGTAAATGAAGGAAACCATGTGCGTGAGTGGCGTAATCTGGGACAAAGCATCGTAAAAAGATGGCTTTGCCTTGTAGGCTCTACAGTTGGAGAAAATTCCTAGGTGGTGGAATTTCTATGATAGCTTGGACCTTGAGGGGGTCCACTGTGCTACTGTGTTGGTAGACGATGAACCCAAGGAGACATCTGACGATGATGCAAAATACACACTTGAGGGGGTTTAAGCGGATATTGTACTGGCAACATTGTTTAAAGATGACTTGTAAGTCATCTAGATGTTGAGTTCATTTCTTGGATCGAGCAGTGAGCTTGTCCAAGTAAGCAATAATGATGCAAGCAAGATCATGGAAAACATAAGTCATGTCCCATTGGAATATAGCACCTGCATTTTTTAGTCCAAAAGGCATGACAAGATAAGAAAAATTACCCCATGGGGTAGTAAAAGGGGTTTTATGTTGATCTGCTGGATGGATTTGGATTTGATTGTAGCCAGAGAATCCATCCATGAAGGACAATGCTTTGTGGCCGGCACAGTCATCGATAATTTGGTCGATGAAAGGGGTTGGAAAGTTGTCTTTGGGATAAGCATGGTTGAGATCATGAACGTCAGTGAAAACGCGAATAGTGCCCTATTTTTTGTTAACAGGGACGGGGTTAGAAACCCATGAGGTATATGTGATGGGGTATATAAACCCTGTGATGTGTAACTTATGAATTTCAACTTTGATAGCTACAAATTTGGATGGGTGAAGTGAGCGTTGCTTTTGATAGACTGTGGTGACATCTGGCCATGTCTCGATGTGATGTTTGACTATAGAGGGATCGAGGACGGGAATCTTTGTATATGAACAAGAAAAAATATCCTGGTATTCCTGAAAGAGAGCTTTGTAAGATGTGAGTTCCTCAAGGTAGCATGCAGCGCCAATGGTGATTTCCTCTATGATTCTCGGTTTGAGGGAAATGTTGATTTTGATAGTGAGGGAGATATTGGTCATGTTGCCTTCTTCAAAAGCATCAAGGGAAGGGATAGGGTTGTTAAACTACTCTATATTCCTTGACAGGATAAAATCATTGGTTTTGATAACACATATGGAGGCTTGGCTAGGGGGTTGAAAGATTCCTTTGAGAAAAAAATCGCTCTATGATGGAGTGCATTCCATGGGCAATCGAGGGTAGTGAGTTCCTCCAGGATATCTTCATCGCAGTGGAAAATGCGAGAATATAGGGGGTCCAGGGAGGTAACAGGGGTGACTACAATCGTGTGATTGTCTTCAAGTGGTGAATATGTGGAGGGGGTATTGCAACTATGGTGCGATGGCTGGCTTGACATAAACCAGATGTCCAGACACTGTGGGTTGTAAATTGTGGTGGGGGCTAATATTTCCTGGGGTAAATGAACAATATAACTAGGAGGATTTGGGGGAATATCCTTATACATTCTATCCATGAACCATGGAGGGGTGGGAAGTGACTCAGGTTCATGGGAGGTGATGTGAACAGTATCTGGAGAAGGGATAGGGGGAGTCACTTGCATCACATGAGGTGGGGTAGTCGAATGATTTTGAATAAGGGTTATTTGATGACGTCTGTATTCAATGATCGAAGGACATTGATATGTGAAATGAGAAAGGGAGTCACAAAGAGAGAAAGGGAATGTCATCCGTTCGGGGACTGAGGTAGAGACATAATGGATGTCGGTGACATGGGTACCCAAAAGTGGTGGTGGATAGGGCTCTTATTGAAAGGTATGGCGTACCATTGTTAGCATCTATCAAAAATGAGGTAGAGTTGGGAAATGATGAGTGTAGTGGCCATAATATGAACATGCGGTACAAATGAATTTGGTTCATTTCCATTTACTTCCTGTAGTAGGGGACGTTGTGGTAGTGCAAGGTGTGCTTGGTGAAGCGGTGAGCGATGTGGTTGCTCAAAGGAGTTGAATCAGATTGTGTAATTCAGGAAGACAAGGACATATATTGGTGGGGTTTACCTCTCTTTTGCAGAGTGCGTAAGGAGGTTGAACTCAAGGAGGAAGTGGAGCGATGGGCTCTATCTTCTTTCGTCTGCCCCCAACCATAGTGGTGGTGCTGGAAATTAAGGGTGAGGGTGGTGTGGTTGGATTTAGTCTTGGAAAATTCATAAGGATTCCCTCTGATTGAGGAGGGAGGGATGGTTGAGGACCCATCACGGGTGGGTGTAGATACCATACAAGGATGGAGAGCACCATGTTGGTAAGGGTACGTGTTGCGGCTACCTGAAAATTTTGTACTCCTGATCGGGAGTAGAAGAAGTGTATTTGAGTGATGGCTTGGGGGATTGTCTCCCAAACCAGTATTTTCCTTTGGGGGAGGGGGAAATTAGGGTTAAGTGGTGTATTAGAGCTCTTAGGTGATCCCTGAGGTAAAATTTATTCAACTAGTGGGACGGCGAGGGGTGGAGAAGCCTTGGTGGGAGGAATGGTGTCTAAGTCTATCTGCTTGACAACCTTTGTCCATTTTGAGTATGAGTTTCTTATCCTTCTCTTTATCCTCGCTATGTTTTGACACATATACGTGGGGTTTTGCCTGACAGTCGCATATATACATGTGTTTTCCTTCTGCAACAAGCGTATATACATGCTTTTCTCCTGAACAGTCACATACATCACTCTTTGTTGCTTGGCTACTAGGTTTTATGGTTGTTGGGTAGGTTTTGATGATTGTTGAGTCTTCTTAGGTCTCAATTATGATTGTTAAGTGTCTGTGGGATGACATGAAACCTTTCTTTGCTTGAATTTTTTGGCGGCGCCTTTCTCATCATCCTTTTGATTTGATTTTCCTTGCATCTTGGGTTGGGTGTTTTCTTCTTGATATCATACTTGGTTTGTCTTTGTTTACATACAGTAGAGTTTTCATGTCAATTTTTTGTTCAGTCCTTTCATTTTCCTTCTTTTATATAATGAAAATACAAAAATATTAGGCATTTTACATTGTTGGCATTTGATCTTTTGAGTATTTATCATTGATCTTAGTACATGTAAAGAAATATTGAATTTTATTTGGAATTGCATAACTGAATTGAGAATTGTATTTTGAAAAGCATATTATTTATTGGGAACTGAAGTTAGAACTTTGCATTGTATTCATATTCATTTATTTTACTTGTTGAGTCATAACACCACTAGTTTCACAACCACACCTTTTTTAGTAAGCACGGCCACTAAAAGTAACTCTATAATTTAAAATTGATTAGTAACAATTTTATTTTTCTAGGGTCCACAAAATAGCTTAGGATTTAGAGCCTTGGAATAGGATTTTGTGAGAAAACTTCTCCAAGTCTATTAAATCAACATATGTGTCTGAATAAGGGAGTGGAGAATTCCATTGTGTAATCGGTAATATCAGGAGGCTCCTCTTACACCGGAGTTAAGCACGAGATTGCGTGAGGTTGGTTGAAGGGATATCCCTCTAATACCTTCTTAGAGTCAGATATATTTCTATGGATCTATTCGTATATGGGGATCTTGCTAGTACATTTACCTCTTTGAGAGGTGGTGATTTCGAGGTTTCAAGATTTGTTATCCTTCCCATATGGTGGACCTGACTTACAATTTTTTTTTTGTGCATCGGTTATATCGTGGTTTCTTAGTTTCTTGACTTAGGTGCCACATAGGTTACTTCCAGGGGTTATTCTGTAGGTACCCTGGCTCAGATAAGGGTCGGACAACACCCAACCTTTATGGAGGATTATCTCTCAGGGGGGATCTGACCGACTTGTTGTTAAGACCACGAGGGCCCTTATAAATGATTCTGATACCTCCTATATTTAGCAAAGAGTTTCATTCCTCTCTTGGGCTAGGCACACCTACTTTAGGGAGGGAGGCCTCTTTCAACCATTTTATCCTATTTGTGTGCATATTAGCCTTTTGTTTATTTTATTTTGGTGTATTCTTTGATTATTAGTTGACCTTAAGATTTTATATTCTTCCATGATTTTTCATTATCATGGATAGCGGGTCCCTTTGGCTCCATCATTTAATGCTACCTTTGCCATGACATTCGCTCATTTCATGGGGGCAAATCCATCCGTATTTCATAATGGTATGAAGAATTATGATACTCAGTCAATTCCTTGAGTCTCTAATCATTTTTCTCATGGTATTCCAGACATGTCTTCACACTTCCCATCCTCTACCTCATCTCCTTATGTGAATCCTAGTTTTGGGTCTAGGGGCATTCTACCTCCTTATTCTCCCTTTTCATTTGGTTAGAGTCACATCCCTCAAACAAATCTTATGGTAGGAGGTTGGAATATTCCTTCCTACGAATCCACTTTTCCAGGAGAAAGTGCTTAAATGTGTGGTCATTATACTTATTACACTCCGTCCACCTATCCTTCCTTTTCTATGTCAGTTCCTACAAATTATTTATCCATGACGGACCTTCGTATGTCCTCTGGTGCTCCATTCAAAGGGAGTCATTCTTATAGTATGGGAAAATCCCTTCACGAAGTTCATTCATTTGGGGGAAACATATATCCTCACATGAGTAACCATTTTCATGTTTCTTTCTCTTCACAAGAGGATTCCTCAGTGTCATTGGACTAATCGGTAAGTACAGACACAAACAGATCGCCCTAGTTTCACCCTGAAACTAGAACAAAACAAGACAGAATAAAAAAAATTCCCTAAGTTTTAATTACCAAGCATACTAACTAACAAGAGATAAATGGAATACCTTTTAAATGTCATTTTTCCTCGCTAGTTGTTATCACTGAAATTTCATCCGCACATGGTTACAAGAACTCAACATCGTCAAACAGTGATGAAGTCATCCATGAAACTGAATTAATACCAAAGCATTCATAAAAGGGTCAAAAACTATACAAAGTAGTGAAAAATTGAAGAGTGCTATGCAAACATTGGGCATGCGTGCACATGCACGAAACAGGAACGCAGAAATCGTGCACATGTGCACGATGCACGACTGTTATCGCAAAAAGTTGCGCACCTTCTAAACGGCGCATTTATGAGAGTGGTCGGCCTCCCACCCATTTATGGTTCAGCTCCCAAGCCGATTTGACCCTCAAATCTGGACTGGATCTGAATGGAGGGCTGGTCAAAGACCTAGGAATGCCCTAATTGGCCTCTTTTCACACTACAAAGTAGTTAAACAATAGCCCAAAGGAATGCTATAAAAAGACCATGGATGCACCTCATTTTTCAAGGAATTCAAAGTAATGTTATGCTTCCTCTATTCTCTTGAGGACTCCATCCTTGTCAAGAGCATATTTGCACCATTGCATTGGACAATCCATCTCACCCATTGAGTGGATTCGTAAAAAGTTCTTTCATCATTTTCCATTTTTCTTTGTTGTAAGAAGAGCTAGCTAGTGGGGGTCCAAGAGCCCTCCCTTGGAGGAAGAAGGGACTCATAGTCCCCTTTCTTCTTGGTGTATTGTTTCACTAATAGATCAGCCTCAACATTGGTGACATGGGTCTTATGGTTCTTTTTGTTTCTATGTTCCTATGCTCATGAATTTAGTTGTTATTGCATTTCTTAGTTTAATTCTTAATTTTAGTCTTTTATTTTCTTTCCCTAACTCTTTTCCTTGCAGCTGTCCTACTCAGTAGACCCAACTGAGCTTGCAAGCAACTCTATTTTGCTCACTAAGGTGACAAAAGAGGCGCAATAGATTGGTGACTCCACTGGGGAAAGGTATCAATTTCCTACCCCATTTGGGTTTTTCTTGCTCTTCTTTTAGTTTGTTTAACTTGCAGGTACACTAACCGGCCTAAGCCGACCTTCCAACCAACCAATCCTAAGTTGAATTGAGAGAAATCCAATCGAATTTTTCATTCTCGGTCATGTGTCATATATGAGTGGGTTTTTAGGCCCACAGACGTGCATTGTGCACACATGCACCTGATTCACAGTTCTTTTCTGTGCACGTGCGCTTGTTGACTTGTCTCTGTTCACGTGCATGTGCTCTGTGTGCCTCTGTCTCCACTGAGACCCGCGCATCTGTGCAAAAATTCACATTGTAAAGTTGTTGCAATGTGGGGAAGGCCATTTTCCTTCTTAAAAATGATTTCAAGCATGTTTTAAAGCTGCACCACACTTAGTCCCCTCAACATATAAGGGAGTTAGTAAAAAACACATAGGCACTTAGGAGGATAAAATCAATTTCCCTTCTTTGCTTTTTTCCACATGGATGGCTTGTTTTGACTCACAAGATAAGTTGGAAATCATTTTTTATCACATTTAACTTTCATTGGGACTATAAGTTGAATAACAATCGCTTAATATGCTCTTCTCTCACACCTCCAAGTGATCTTGAGAATCAGAAAAAGATTGTGAAACAATTTCATCTCCCTTAAGAACATTAAAACCTTTAGGAGAGGACAACAACCCTTCTTGGGAATCCTCTTAGTTTACTTTTTCAAACACATCTTAATATTGTAATGGGACCATACATGCCCACGTGCTACAAAGATAGGATAGTGTTTGAATTTTTGCTTTCTTAGATCAAATCACTAGGGAAGTTTAAAGGTTTTGTAACGGGCCCATACATGCCCACATGATCAACCTAGGATAGTTTCAAAGATTTTCTTAGATTACATCACAATAGGGAGTTAAAGGAATAGTAACAGACCCACATGTCCACATGCTAGCTTCCTAGGGACTTTTGTATTACACAAGGTTGTACCAAAGACACTTAGTTAATTAGGTAATCAAACACTTGTAAGGACCAAGCGAAGTCCACATGCAGCAAGGTGACATCTAGTTCACTAAAAATTGGCACACTTTCACTCACACACAAAAATCACTTATCACTCACATAGATTCTTCTTGAAACGTGGAGGTCAAAGTAAGTTTCCTCCAAAGGGACTCCGAAAATACCCCACCCTTTTCTTGATGAAACTATCCACTCCCATTTTAATCAACGAGGTTGGTTTTCACCCCCAACCTCCCAAAACAACTACATCTAAAATCTTTCTAAAATCTCACTAAGTTTTCCTCCACATGAGGTGCCAAAAGAAATTTTTTAGTCTAGGTAGGATTTCGGGGATAGGCATCCAAATAACTCCCCGTTATCTGGTTCTCGCATTGTCAAAACCATAGAAGTTGTCAAATAAGGAACTAAAAATCCTCCAAGTCAAGTGTTCCTAATACCATAAGGTAGGGAGATACCCATGAAGGGTTGAAGGCCGAGGTCTGGTTGTTCTATGCATCCCCCCTTGAGGCACCCACCTCTTGGACGGGATCCATCCCGTGACCCATTTCTTAGGCCGAAAATCTAAATGTCGCACTTTGACTGAGGTACCTAGTGACCAACTTTAGGACATCTACCCAGGTGGAAATTGTGGGCTGCAATTGCACCTTGATTGGATTTTGTGTGTCTATTGGAAAATATCACCATCTCTTTCGGGATATGCCCCCTTTACCCCTCATTATAACCAATTATTTCATCCTTCACTAGTTTCTCTTCCAGTGACTTCAGACCCCACTATTGAGTACGATTGGTAGGTCCAGTGCTATTTGAGAGGAAGGACGTTACATCTTCTAGGACACAAGCATTTGTTTTCTTTTGATTACCCATGCAGACAAAACACACTTACCCATATATATGCTTCTTTTTCAAAACATTTTATGTATGATGCACATCTTATTACAGTTTGATTTGGATATATATATTGTGTAAACATTCAATGCAAAGTCTCTTGTTTCTATATTACTCTCACCACTCTTTTCACACATTCACACAGCTAGTCGGACATCATAGGGGAACCACAGAACCCCCATTGTTCACGACACTTTCTAGACCTCCCTCCTATCTTAGGGGGAGTGCCTAGTCTTTCCCACTCATCGGCACCTCCTTCACACACTCTTGTGAGTGCTACTATTTTAGGATTAGCTTTGCTTGGTTCTACATTACTTAGGTCCTCTTCCCAAAGAAATCCATTCACTCACTCTCCATTACATGGAAGCGGGGGACCCACTTCCTCTCAAGGAGGAAGCACCGACCCACCTAGCCCCCCTCAAGGGTCAGGTTCACAACACACCCACACCATGGCCGGAGCTAAGCCTCCCCCCCCCACTGCAGATGCCATATTTGGCCTCTCTCAACATACCAGATCTTATAAAACTCACCAATGATCCTATATTGCATGATCCCACATGGCCTGCAATGCCCACCAAACTACCTTCATACATACCAAAGTTTAAAGGAAAGGCAGGTGATGACCCTGCCAACAATGTCATGACCTTTCACCTATGGTGCTCCTCCAATAGCATTATGGATGATTCGATCAGACTATGATTATTTCAATGCACACTCATTGGCCCATCGGTTAAATGGTATGTAGAAGAAAAATTAGGGTCCCACGCAACTTTTGAGTCATTGGCCAAAGCCTTCTTGACCTTTTTCCAATTACCCATCTGCCACGACAATGGTCTAGAACTACTTTCTAATTTCAAACAAACCTCAGCCACACATATCACTGACCACATTCACGAGTGGTGTAGGCGACGTAGTTTGTGCAAAGCAGAAACCACCAAGCAACAGTGTCTCGACTGGTTTCTTAGATCACTTGTCTCTCTCCTTGGTAAGGATGTAGCTTCCACCTTCCCTCAATATGAAGAGGAAGACATCAGTAAGGCCCAACAGTATGACCTCATCTATGCATAGTTAGGGTACTTATACACTGTACTTCCTGATCTTCCAAAACCTGTGCCATTTGGCCAAGACAAACCTGGGATGTCTCACTCAACAGACGGACTGATTGGTGCCACCACTCACCACGGTCCACAACCCCAACCACCACCGATGTATGGCACACCTCAATACCCATCGACATATGGGGGCACTTCTTATTACCCCCCACCCCCTTATCAACAACCATACCCTCTTGCTATACCTCCACCCATCAGTGGACCACTGCCGGCACCCCCCATACATCCACCTATTTAAACAAACTCTGGTACCTCCTCTACCTCATATTATAGTACTAGAGAAAGAACTACGCCTTCCTATGTACCGTATGGATTGTTACCACCACAAAATCCATACTTCCCATTTCCTGTTCCCCCACAACCCATAGCTCCCCCACACCCTCATGCCGGGGTGAATTTTGTTCAACCCTCTACCGTTCAACAATACCAAAATTTCAAACAACTGAATACGACCAATCCAACCCATCTGTCGAACAATACCAAGAAGAAAGTATGGAACAGGAATAACAACAACCTAGGTCAAGGTGGGAATCAACCCACACAGCACCAATCCACTGGGGGCAACCCGAACCAAGGGAACCAAAACCCCCAAGGGGGCAATAATAATAAATGCCAATGGAAAAATAACAATAATATTAAAACCATCTTCCCTTGTGCCCTTTGTGGTGAGTTTGACCATTACACTCATCATTGCCCCCAAATTGTTGATTTCAAATGGTTGAAAGACTCTGGTAGTCTTCCCCATTCTCCTGCACCACCTACCCCTTAGCAGGCACCACAAAAATACGTGCAACAACCCCCTCCCACCATGATACAAAATCCTATTCCACATCAAGGTGTAATAAACACCCAACAGGACACACAACACCCACCACCTCTGACGGGACGATACCTCAACCCCAACAATCTAGCAGATTGCACAATTCTCCTCACAAGTGAGGAAGAAATCCTTCTGCAAACACATAACCGTCAGTATCATGCACCCACTGAGTCTCCTCCCATCCCTCCAGAGACAAACCCTACACCGATGGGACCCCTGATGGTGATTCCTCACCCTTCCGCCGAACCACCACTTCACATCCCTCGCATCCCATTGCGCAAGAATGTTCACAAACCACAGTCTAGGGCAGCTCATATCTATAGTTTGGTCGACGACTTAGCATAATCCCTGGCTGCCATGTTAGTATTGGAGTTCCTCCAGACTTATCCTACTCAGTGGAAATCATTACTTTCCACCTTGGGGGCAGTCGACCCCGTAGATACCCGACTCATCACCTTTGATCTTGACAGTTGGGAACCTCATCTTCCCACCTTGATCGCTTTTCAAATACCAATAAAAATACAGAACATCATAGCTCATCGGTGTATCATCGATGAAGGTGCATCTACATGCATTATGTCCAAAATAGTATGGCAGAAACTTGGTTCCCCATAACTCATACCCTCTGCCATCACATTACGTGCTTATGACGGATGTCTCCTGAAGGGCTCTTCCAAAATGTCCCCATCGAACTCGTTGGAAAAACTATTCTCATCAATATTGAAGTTATCGAAGCCCCTCTTGATTATAATATCTTGTTCGGTCGTAGCTACATGTACACTATGAAGGCAGTGGCATCTTCCGTCTTTCGGACAATGATGTTCCCTCACAATGGGAAGATCATTACTATTGACTAAGTCTCACATTCTGAGCCTAACCCATCTGCCAACATCGATAACATTCTTCCTCTCATCCACACAAGCCATGACACATATCCACTCGTCGAGATGGGTCCTGGGATTTTTAAAGATCCATCCTTGTTAGGAACGTACCATGGAGCACCACCACTCCTTCATCCTGCCAATCAAGTATGCGTCATATCATCTAACAGAACTCACATAGAGGATACCCTTCCTCCTACCGAGGCTTCCATCATAGCTGATGTCCCACTCGTCACAGAGCCCCCCCCACTCAAGAACCTTCTTCACACTCGTTGACCCCACCAGTCCACGATTCCACCTCTCCCCAAGGACATATTCCAGTTTGGGAGACAGTTCCCCAAGCCATCACTCAAATTCCCTTATTTTACCCTCCACCAGGTATCGAATCTTTTCAGGTAGCCGCAACGCTCACACTACCTAATATGGTGTTAGCAATCCCATTTTGGTATTTACACCCACCAGAGATGGTCCCTCGACCATCCCTTCCCCCCCAAAAAAAAGGAATCCCCATGACGATTCCCATACTTTACCCCACCACACCCCCACTCACTAACGCCCCTGCTACAGCTGGGGGCAAGAGAAAGAAGAAGGAGCTCACAACTCCACTTCCTCCATGCATCCCACCACCTTGCACACTATGTGAGAAAGAGGGACACCAAACCAACAATTGCCCGTCTCTACCAGAATTACGGAATTTGATCCCACTCAATCAAACTCCCCCAACACTCGGCACTACAACTAGTCCCACCACTACCACCCCGCCTTCCAGTAGTAAAGGATTGCATACCAAATATGCTTGTGCTATATGTTCAAAATATGGCCATTATACCCACCATTGCCTAGCACTGCCACGCTTTCGACAGACATTAGCCACAGTACGCCAGAACTTCCAGAGCAACCCCAGTCCTGCTACGTCCTCCTCAACCAATATCACTGACATCTGCTATGTCACCACTTTAGTTAATGAATGTATGAGATGCCCTTGCTCTCTATGTGATTCCTTAGCTCATTTTACATACCAGTGTCCTATGATCCTTGAATACAGGCAACGCCAATTGACCCTGCTTCAACGGCCCATAGAGACGATAATTGACATTACCTCGTCACTAGCAGATTTTCATGTCATTTCTCCCGAACCCGAGGCCCTCCCAAAGCCTCCATGGTTCTTAGATGACGTATCTGAGGATTCACCCCCCAACCCCCCCAACTCTCCCGCTCATTCCCCTACAGACATTTTACACCCAACCACCACAGGTACCCCTCAGTTCTTCAATATATGGTTTATGTCGAGTGAACCCTCACCATCTCCTAACATTGTTCCCCCTACTTCTTCCTCACCAGGGGGCAACCACACGACCACTGTCACTGAGATCACTCCTCATGACCCCTTGTATTCTCGTCACTTCCAATGAGACAAAGAAATACTCGAAGAGTTAACCCACCCAGACTCTCCCTAGGATGCGCTACACCATCGCAAACTCTTCTCTCCACAAGAAGCCTCCATGCCTCCTAACCAAAACCCCATTTACACGGTCGAAACCAAGGATTTTATCTCATCAGGGCCTATCAACTGGTTCAAAAATCCCATTCCTGCCCCTGATGCTTTTGAAGAAGGCAATATGGCCAACATTTCCCCAACCATTAAAATTGACATTTCCATTAAAAATGGCATCGTTGAAGAAATCATCATTGGAGCTGCTTACACACCTCAGGAAATCACTGCATATAAAGACCTCTTCCAGGAATATAGGAATATTTTCGCCTGGTCATACACGGAAATGCCTAGCCTTCATCCCTTTATTGTCTAACATCGCATCGACACCTGGCCCGTCATTACACCAGTTCGCCAAAAACAATGACCACTACACCCATCCAAAGTCGTGGCTATCAAAGCTGAAATTGACAAGTTACTTGCTGCCGGGTTCATTTACCCCATCACCTATACCTCATGGCTTTCTAACCCTGTACCCGTTAACAAAAAACAGGGCACTATCCACGTTTGCACAAACTTTCACGATCTTAATCATGCATGTCCCAAAGACAAATTTCCAACGCCTTTCATCGATCAAATTATCGACGACTGTGCTGGCCATGAGGCTCTCTTCTTTATGGATGGATTCTCTGGTTATAATAAAATTCAAATTCACCCCACCGATCAGTATAAAACTGCATTTACTACCCCTTGGGGTAATTTTGCATATCGTTTCATGCCTTTTGGCTGAAAGAATTCCGGCGCAACTTTCCAGCGGGCTATGATATACATCTTTCATGATCTGGCTCATATCATCCTCCCCTACTTGGACGGCCTCACAGCCCGATCCAAGAAACACACCCAACATCTTGATGATTGACAAATCATCTTTCAATGGTGTCGTCAGTACAACATCCACTTGAATCCTCTCAAGTGCATGTTCTGTGTCACCACAGGGCACCTCCTCGGCTTTATTGTTTCCCAAAGGGGTATTACTGTGGACCCCCTCAAAGTCCAGGCTATCACCGAAATTCCACCTCCCCAGAATTTACGCCAACTTCAGAGCCTATAGGGCAAATCTAACTTTCTTAGATGCTTTGTCCCAGACTATGCCATATGTGCACACGATTTCCTTAGCTTACTATGTCATGACATTCCTTTTCACTGGGACGTCCATGCCCAACAGTCATTTGACGATCTTAAAACGGCCCTCTCAAATGCACCTTTAATTAGTGAACCTGACTACAATCGTGACTATATCCCTTACATATCAGCATCAACTGTGTCAGTAGCCGACGTTCTCGTCCAGTTAGGTGATGACAATCATGAGCATGTCATTTATTATGTTAGTAAAAACCTCTGAGGGCCACCCTTGAAGTATAAACATGAAGAGAAACTTGCTCTTGCAGTCGTCCTCGCAGTCCAGAAACTGCGTCACTACATTCTGCTTCGCACAACAAAGGTCGTCGCAGATTCCAACCCTATGCAGTACCTGCTCAGCCGTCGACAAGTTAGCGAAAAATTTGCTCGATGGATTGTTATCCTTCAAGAGTACGACCTCGAGTTCTCAACACCTAAGAGTAAGAAGGCCCTCGTTCTCGCCGAACTTGTCACGGCCCTCCCCTTTGACACCACCAGTGCCCCCGTCAACATCGACTTTCCCGACGAACATCTCTTTTACATCACCTCAGATGATCCTTGGTATGGTGACCTCCTCACCTATCTCCACACTCAAAATTTTGGTAACCACCTTTCACGAGATGATCATCATCGTATTCACCATCAGGCCCCCTGCTACCTCCTCATCGGAGACATCCTATACTGGCGGGGCGTCAACACCATTCTTCGTCGATGCCTGACTATTGACGAGGCCGATAGAGTCTTAAACGACTGCCACAGTGGTGCATGTGGGGGCAATCTTTCGGGCATATCCACTGCTCAAAATATTATCCGAGCCAGTTACTTTTGGCCTACCTTGTTTCATGATTGCATTTATGCCGTGAAACGATGTGAACAATGTCATATCTATGCCAATAAAGCTTGAGCTCCCCCCGCTCTTCTTCACCTTGTCATTACTGTCGGCCCTTTTTGTAAATGGGGCATCGACTTTATGACTTGTAATCCCCCCTCCAGCAATGGTCACAAATACATCGTTGTCACCGTTGATTACTTCACCAAATGGGCAGAAGCTATGCCCACTTTCAACAACTCCGCTGACACTCCAATGCGTTTTTTCTTTAACCACGTCATATCCCGCTTTGGAGTACCCCTTCAACTCGTTTTCGATCATGGGAAACACTTTGAGAATGATATATTCATCAAACTCTCATCTCGGTTAGGATTATCTCATGATTTTGCCTCACCATATTACCCTTAGTCTAATGGACAGGTCAAAGCAGTTAACAAAGTCCTAAAGACCATGTTACAGTGCACGGTTAATAAACATAAAACCAATTGGCATCATATGTTATTTTTTGCACTATGGGCTTATCGAACGACTGTAAAAATAGCTACTGGTTTCAGACCATTTCATTTAGTCCATGGGGTTGAGGCCACTCTTCCCATCAAGTGCAAAATTCCCACCTTACACACTGCAATTGAGCTATTACCTGACACTGCTCCAATGGAGTAGTGCTTGCTGAACTTAGAGTCTCTAGATGAAGATCGTCGATCTTCCTTACAAAACAACGAGGCAGCTAAAAAATGATCCAAGGCTACCTTTGATCGCCATGTCAACCTTTGCTCATTTTGCAAAGGTGACCTCGTCCTGGCTTACGATATCGCTCATGATACCTTTGGCCATGGAAAATTTGAGTCACTCTAGCATGGCCCATACATTATCCAACATTGCCTCACCAAAGGTGCATACATCCTAGCCTCCCTCGAAGGCCTCTCTCTCAAACAACCCATCAACGGATTGTATCTCAAGAAATTTTATGGTTAAGCGTAGTCATTCTACTTTAGGTTATTTTATTTTATAGCATTTTTAATTTTTTTTCCTCTCTCATGTCTAAACTATCCTTTGTGCTATTGACAGATGCTTCCTCCACCAACCTACCACATCAGTTATGCCAATGGCGCCAGTCGTTGGACACAAAATCTCGCTTTGGCTGCTTGGGCTCTCTACACCCCCTCACATGAAATGCTCCATTCGAGAGGCATATGTTTGGGTTCAGCAACCAACAACCAAGACGAATACACCGCCGTCATTGGCCTCCTGGCCGATGCCCAACATCATCATATTCATCACCTTAGCATCTTCCTCGACTCTCAACTAGTCGTACTCCAGCTCAATAATGTGTACCGCATCTGTGATCCTTGCCTCTTTCGCAAATACCTGCAGGTTAGGCTTTTATCTTGACATTTTGATTCCATTACATTTACACATATTCCAAGACAATTGAATCAAATTACAGATAGCATAGATAAAATAGTGTTAGATTGGCATATATCGCATCAAGCTACCTCTACACATACATAAACATATCAAAAAACATGTCACAACATATATATAGAATAGACATCATCAAAACATTAACCAAAAACATGTAAACACCACATAGATATCAAACATGTATACTCATGTATATATAAAGGTCCACAGTGCCATCCGAATGTTTACATACAAAAAATACAAGTATCCGCAGGCCAATGTAGCACCTCGGTACAAAATGGGCTCAACAGCCTATATACAAAAAATATATATACATCAATGCATAAGAGCACCACTCATGGTGCCTCTAGAGCACCACCACTTGCTCTTTCCTCAAGTGGTAGTGGCCCACCACCTCCTGCCCCAGGAGGTGGTGGTCCCCCCCCTACCGGCCCCTCTTGCCCTGGCGACAGTGATCTGGTCGTCATCGCAACAGCCACTGCTGCTCGTCGTACTATGGCTTGCCATGGTGGCAACACCCCCACACACTGCTCCAGGAAAGCCTCATCCTGGATGCAAGACCATATTCCCTCAGGCACATCCTGTAACACCGCCCCCAGACGATGACATATGTCCTCAAAATCCACTCCGGCAGCCACCGGAGGAGCGTGTGATGGCCCAGCACTAGGGTCATCAAACCGGCACCTCCTCTTTTCCCTCTATGGCTCAGCTGGTCGCACCGCGGCATCCTCATGCTTAAGTCTCTCTCCCCGCGACAGTCTCTTCGGCGCTCTCTCCAACTCCACCTCGCACCCGCGAGGTGCCACATCTGCATATGCAAACAAACAATAGATAGTATCAACATCTCTATCATATACATATGACATGCTATCTCACAAAAACAAAAAAACATACATATCAGCATCATCAATCACCATACCTTGATGGTCAAACACCTCCCTTGGAGGTAGCACCATGTCCGGATCATCCCGGAAGTCAACCCCATCATAGGGGTACTGTAATATCACCTACAGCATCTACCTCCATACCTGCGCCGCCTCTGTAGTGAAGAAGTGGCCACCCTGGCCACCACCATGGCGAAGCAACACCATCAACCATCGCCGCAGTCGCAACTCTCACACCCCAGGCACACCCAACAAAATCCTAGGGTGCAGCATCGACACCCTCTCCAGAAACCAAGCCACTAGGATAGACCTGAAGGAAAACTCCCCCGTATCCGTAGACCGGTAGTGGTCCAGCTACCCTACCATCTTGGCATGGAGCGTCAGCCCCCAGGTGAAATGCTCACCAGCCAGTACTCTTTCCATCACCATCAACTAGCCCCCACTAATCCGCTGGGTCGCCAGTGACCCATATACTCTCACAATCATCGCTGCTATACAGTGATGCGCCAGGGCATCTATCGACCCAATGCTCACAACTGTCCCAGACATAAAGTTCTAACCTGAATAGTATCTCCAGCCAACGGTCGCTAGGGCCAGATCCCTCAGTAGCATCGGCTTTGCTGGTAGGGGCACACCCTGAAACGGGAGCTCAGTCAAGAAGTACACGTCCTCCACCACAGTGAAGGGGATCTACTCTCCTCGCACAAGGAAGCAATGCAGCTCTGGACTCCACATCTGGATCAGGAACTGCAGGAGATACTCCTGCGCCCGTATCAATGGGCACTCAAAGAACTTTAGCAACCCACAAGCTGCCAAAGTTGCATGCACACCTAGCTCCTCAATAGCCACGGTGTCTCACAACTGGGACCAATCTCACTCTCGCCAACCCACTGGTATCGTGCAAACTGTCCACCTGCAGCCACAACAAAGAGTCTTATATCAGCCCATGAGACCGTCAACAACATCACAAAGATCAATTTTATGCCCATCAACCTTGCCTCTAAGGAACGGCTGTTTCAACCCACAGGTGCGCACACATGCGCACCTATTCACTACACAGGCGCACACGTATGTGCACCTGTTAACTGCACAGGCACGCTCTCAGGCACACCTATTACCCGCACAAGCGCACACTGGTGCGCGCCTATCCACACCACAACCGCACACAAATGCACAATTGTACAACCGACAGGAGTGCACATAGTGCACACCTTTCACCCCCCTCACCAGTGTCCCCATGAGCATCTATTCAGTGGGCAGGCAYGCATGTGTGTGCACCTACTTATGGATCGCCCACGCACGTGGGGTCCACATCCACAAAATCCCTCTGTACGGCCCTCCGTACAACCCCTACCCAAAAAATGAAATTCTATTTCTATGCAGGATGATCAAACCACTAACCTGAAGCTCGCTAATCGCTAATCGGATGCCTCATCCTCCCCGAATCTCCAAATCTCCTCTGAAAATTGCTCATCCAGTCACTATCGCAGAAGGTACAAATGAGGTGGCAATGTGGGCCCTACAGCTATATATAGGCCTTTTTTCCAAACTTCCACTCACCATTCCGGGAGCCCACGGTGTCCATTTCTCGATCTATCTTCAACCACGAGATCAACATCCTGTCATCTACATCACAGCAATCCCTCGGCCTCTTTTCATCCTGAGCCCCCGGGGTGCCATTTTTCATACCCTGGTTAGGTACACATGCACATATTCACGCTTATCAAATACATACTCATATCTTTGATTCTCTTTAGATATTGTTCACGTTGGCTATTTGGTTTTCATGTGTGCAGGTACTTGATCATCATACATTGGCACAACCCCTTCAAGTATATACTCAGCACTGGTATGTAGTCTTTCCCTCTGTCTCGCACTCACATTTCTAGTCACACCCTCTGACATTTGCCTCTAGGATCCCCATTCCTAGCTCTGCAGTACCCACACCTCCATTTGCATCTTCGGTACTGTCACCCGGTGGCATTCTTACCCACATGAGTTGTCCCATTCATAACACCTTTTGACACTTCTGACACTCATGCTATTTTTCAAAACCCTTTAGGGATGGGAGTCCCTATAGTCTTTCATCATGTCGTGAATCAACCGCATACTCCTTCTCCTCATTYTTCTAGCTTTCCCACACGAACTTCTAGATTATCTCTTCATGGTTCTATTTTTTTTACTGCACCTCCGCAGTATCATGAACCCCCCATTTCATCCACAATCAGTTTTCCCATYTGTAAATCTACCTTCATGTCACCTACCTCATACAGAAACTCACCAATGGGGCCCCCACCCTTCATCAATTCTCCAAGCAAATTATTCCTTACACGAGCCACCCATATCACATTGGGGAAYCCGTTTCTGTATTTGTACACTTCTCCCCAATTATTCGTTATTTATTGTACAAATGCCTTTATTTCCAGTCATTACATTCCCTTTTTGTCATCACCTTTGGCGACCTGCTTCCCTCTTTTTGGACAACCACAACCCATGTCACCCTTGGTTGGAGCACTACTTATCATCTACCCTTGCCAGCATCATCCATATCTTCAGAGTACCCCACAGGCCACTTACCTATGCCCTCTGAATTTGTTCACCTTGTCCCGCCTCTAGCACAACTTATCCCTGGTCTTGTTGTCCCCCTGACACTCGACCTCGTTGAATGGTTGTGGCCACCTTTTATGTCACACATCCTCCAACCAAGGGCAGTCTTGAGTCTTCCCACATCTTGACTTCATCCATGTACCTCCTCCACTTCCTCACCTCACCTAGTAGATATCACAAAGCCATTTGCTTCTGGGAGTCGCGTCCCCCTTTTTGTCGACATCAGCACAGTTTTCCAGAAGGGCGATAGTGTCTTGATTCTCATTATCCACTCAATGAGAGATCTCAGACGGCACAGGGTGAAACACCATTGCTCCCTATTTTTGTTGACCCCCATAACATTCAACTCCAACACTTTCTCATGTTACAGTGGGTCTTACTTTGCGACTATTGCCGTTAGTTCTTTCATTTGCCAAAGACCTCTGAACTTGGATGGGCTATCAATGCCCACATAGTCGCTGATACTTATTACCATGATCACTGCCTACTATTCAGAGTATGTTCATTTGCAGAATTGTCTTCTGCCTTTATCATGACTGTCCCCGAGGGCGCTGCAGTTGTCTACACCAACACGTCAGTCATATTTTTTTGGAGTTACATGACACGAGCATGGGGCATGCCCGCCTCATTTGTACATAGTTTTCTATTTTACACACCTCATGGAAGGTCGGGTCCTACAGGTTCCTTTTTCCCTCCAATGGATCGCTCTAGATGATCCCACTATTGCTCTCTCTTACAACAACATTCTCAGTAGAAGAAACATTGATGGATTTTGGCTATATGTATGCTCCTAACCTCATCCATCAAGGGGCATCTGTTATCACTGAAATTTCATCCGCACATGGTTACAAGAACTCAGCATTGTCAAACAGTGATGAAGTCATCCATGGACCTAAATTAATACCAAAGCATTCATAAAAGGGTAAAAAACTATACAAAGTAGTGAAAAATTGAAGAGCGCTATACAAACATTGGACGCACATGCACATGCGCGAAACAGGAACGCAGAAATCACGCACATGCACATGATGCATGACTGTTATCGCAAAAAGTCGTGCATCTTCTAAATGGTGCATTTATGAGAGTGGTTGGCCTCCCACCCACTTATGGTTCAGATCCCAAGCCGATTTGACCCTCAAATCTGGACTGGATCCGACTGGAGGGCTGGTCAAAGACCTAGGAATTCCCTAATTGGCCTCTTTTCACACTACAAAGCAGTTAAACAATATCCCAAAGGAATGCTATAAAAGGACCATGGATGCACCTCATTTTTCAAGGAATTCAAAGAAATGTTATGCTGCCTCTATTCTCTTGAAGACTCCATCGTTGTCAAGAGCATATTTGCACCATTGCATTGGACAATCCATCTCACCCATTGAATGGATTTGTAAAGAGTTCTTTCATCATTTTCCATTTTTCTTTATTGTAAGAAGATCTAGCTAGTGGGGGTCCAAGAGCCCTCCCTTGGAGGAAGAAAGGACTCATAGTCCCCTTTCTTCTTGGTGTATTGTTTCACTAATAGATCAGCCTCAACATTGGTGACATGGGTCTTATGGTTCTTTTTGTTTCTATGTCCCTATGCTCATGAATTTAGTTGTTATTGCATTTCTTAGTTTAATTCTTAATTTTAGTCTTTTATTTTCTTTCCCTAACTCTTTTCCTTGCAGCTGTCCTGCTCAACAGACCCAACTGATCTTGCAAGCACCTCTATTTTTCTCACTAAGATGACGAAAGAGGCGCAACACTAGTGTCATCCTCACTCCATTTCAAGTCTTATGGGATGCTAAACCTGTAAAAAGACACAATCCAATGAAGGGAAAGAAACAATGTATACTCAACAAAACCTATGTATGTGATCAAGGAGTCATACAATAAAATAAGAACAATTTTATGGGAAAAAAATATATCACTGTATTAAAGATATGAAAATGAGAATACAACCAAAGCCTTGATATTGTAAGGTACCTTCCAATAGTCCCTTGCTTCCCACACACTTTTTCTCCAAGAATTCTAAGAATATAGATCTAAAAGTCACTCACAATTTATCTTGACAAAGAAAAACTCAAAGCCACTCTAACCAAGATAACAATCTCAAGCCAAATTTCCCATCTAACTTTCTCCATGAGAGCTCCTCTTGTTTTATAAGCTAAAGAGGATAATATGAGGAGGTTAGGATGATCCCACTAAATCAGAAAAGAGAGTAATATCCAAACTGATCGGAGGCCACCTCACCATAGAAGATTCTCCTTCTAGAAGCATCGAGAAGATGCTCGTTTTTCCCACATACGAAAATCATCGCACCCCTAGAATTGAGAAGAGTGCAATGAAATAACAGGCCATGTATAGTACAACATGCAATGATCCAGGATCATCGCACCCCTAGAACTAGACATGGTGTGATGATCCTCCTTACTAGGGTTTTTACAAAGGAAAATATGATTTCATCTCTCAGGCAAAGTTCTTCTCCCTTATTTCTGTATGAATTCAGGCCACTAATCCCTCTTAAGACAACAGATAGGTTTACATCATTAAAAATCATAGGGGTGATGAAAATAATGTGTAACAGAGAGCCCTCCAAAGTATTAAGTTAGAACAAAGTGATAGTTGAAATACTTTATCGAGTGTGTGTAGGGAACAAGGAACAATCGGTCAGAAACCTGATGTTGGCACAGGGGCAGACCCAGGGTTTAAAACTTCAACAACGCACCAACAAAATCGTGACTACCAGCCCTTTTGGAAACATCTGTGAAGTACATGAAGTCTCAGCTAAGGTAGAGGCAGGGGGGCTTACATGACTCAGGTGTCTATAACCAAGCTGGGACACAAATCTGTGATAGCAACACTTTGTAGAGTATTCTATTAACAATACAAGATGATATTCATTAACTCATTAGCTTCATTAACATCATAGAAAAAAAACCCTAAGATAAATCGACGTAGTAAAATATTAATTAATTCAACCACTTAGCACATAGCAATGAGTTAGATCTAGCATTCATTCATAGAGAACAAGTAAATCACTAAGCAACATCATATCTATCCATCATACATAATAAAAAAAGCACTAAGAAGATAAATGACAAACAAAACATAGCACAAAGCACACCGAAGACACAAGATATACGTGGTTCACCCTAGTGTGGGGCTATGTCCACCAACTACTTCATCTTCTTTATTATTCTTCAATCTCTTACATTCATCTTCTCATGTGCACTAAGCCATAGAGCCAAGCTTTGCAGAGGATATGAGATCTACGCACTGAGCGCCAAATCCTCCTTCCCAAAACTAGGTCATGACACAAATCCAACTTCTCTATCAAGCATAGATCCTTACATACACAATCTGTTGCACAAAACCACCCAAACCTACTGCACTTAACCACTTAAAATCCACTCTCTAAGTCTCTCTTTCTCTCATATATTCCTACTTATTTATACTTTTACAATCCCTTACAAAAAGGCCTAAAGATGGGTAAACCCATGGGCCGACATCCCATAACCCATTAAAAAACCCTAAAGAGCCCCTTGTTGGGTCCACATAGCCCACAAAACAAGTGAGATCTGTGATCTCATCTCCTGCATGGTGCTCCATCTTCGATCCTCCCATCAAATTCCAAAAGGTGGTCCAAACCTGACCAAGGTTTCCCCAAGACTTGGTCAAGGGCCAACAGGCCCCCAACACTCACTTGTGACTCATCCCGAATCACTCAGGTCTGGGAAACACTGCTTCGAAGGCCTAGAGATTCACTCAAGTTGCATCGACTTGTTGCTTCACTCGAGCCTCCTGCTTAGCAAGCTCCTAGATCGTCTATGTTGTAACAATCACTTCTAGGTGTTGTTCCATTGTCGAAACCACTTCGTCTAGTTGTGAGCCCTATCCTTAAATTTGTTCAGACACCTTGAAGTCTCCATCCTTCACAGGTTGTAGCTTATTCACAACTTCCATTACTCTGCCATGGATAGTAGTGATTTGTTTCTACACCACGCACTGCTCTTGTGATATTTTCATTCTCTCGCCTGCAGTGAGTAACTTTCTTAGCTCTGGATATTCTATGAGGCATTCATAAGTCTGCGCACTTCTATTGATCAAGATTTTTCACTCTCATGCAAGGGCCCTAATCCTTATCATTTTTTTCCTAGCGCATTCCTCCCTCTGGTCACCTACTGCTTGTGGGGATCTCGATACTGCTTGGATTTCCAACTCTGTTATTCTCACTTGAAGCTGCTAGATGGTCTCAATGAGCTTCACCACTTGAGCCTTGATCGAATCATTTTCCTCCTCTGTTAAGCCCGACACAAAGTGACATGATTTACTTATAGATTATTTTACCACAGTCTTCTCTGTGAGAAGTTGGTCATTTTATTTCCGTGGTTTCACTTTGTCCTCCTCGAACATCGCCCGAAACTCATCTCTCTCATTTTCATAGGCGATTACACGGTACCGTGCTACTTGTAGTTTCTCTAAGACTTCCTCTTTCTCTTATTTCAAGGCTTATGTAGCCTTCTCCCTTTCTTAGTGGACTTTCTAAAGTCGAGCCTTAGTCACATATGCAAGTATTCTTATCTGGGTGAGCTCATCCCCCAATTCTGCAACCTATGATGAAGAAGGTGCAATAGGTACTATGTGAACTGAATGAATAGCTTGTTGTATTTTCTTTAATTCCTTCTTGACCCTTTCATATAACTCCTCCTTCTTCACTCTGTATATTTTCAAGATATCCTTTGAAGAATCCTCCATGGCTTCGCAGACTATACTAATGTCATCTTCTGTGAGCATGGCCTCCATCTGGGGCTTACAAGCACGTGTCTTCTTTCCTACTGAAAGTTTGTTTGGAGAAACCTTTCTCTTCTATGGTTTTACCATAAGGGGATATTTCGGTGGTGTAGCTTTGACTTTTCCTTGATTTTCTCCTTCATCTCCTTCTCCATTTCCATCTACTTGGTCTTCTTCTCCTCCTCCTCCTATGGGCGAGCCAGATCCATTTTCTTCAGAGGCATTGTACTCCTCATCAGTCTCTATATTCTAGACTTCCACCTTTTTCTTCTTCTTCTTCACACTGTACTTCCCATCATACTCGACTCAGTTGAACAAGGGGATTCCTATGAGGTCTCTGTCGAAGAGTTCTGCATCATCAACTGGTACAAGGAACTCCTCTACCCATTCCTTGGTGATATGCTCCATGTCCTCATATGTCATCTTGTAATATGATTATAACTCTTCCTTTCTCTCCTCTCTACGCACAGTGATATAGATAAAGTGTCGTTCTATGAGGAACTTCACAAAAATTTGGTACTGGTGCAAGGTGTCATGCATGGAAACACTTCAATGGAAACCTTCAGTTGATGATAATAAGCATGGAACACAACGTTTGACTATTGTTTCTTCAATTATTTATTGTTTTACCACAAGGTAAAGAACCTAGTGACCAATGAATCCGATGGTTCGATCTCTGGGAAGGTGGCTCCTTCAGGCATTTGCCAAGCGACAAATGTGATCAACACAAGTAGCCAATTCAAGTGGAACTGTATCCTTGATCCTGAGCTTCGTGGTAGTATTTCTCGAGTTCGTTGACGAGGTAACTTGCCCAATTCATTTTCATTCCCTCCACACATTTTCCTGTGAGGTCCACCACAAACCCGGTGACCTGTGTGGGGTGGTTCTTTCTTATGATATTTTCAGCTATGAGTTGGCAAGAGAGGCACACTAAGCCATCCGGGATAGAGGATACCTTGTAGCCTCACTTTCCCTTTTCAACTTCGTCATATGATTCTTTGATGCACTATGCCATGGAGCGGTCTGAGGACTTCCCTCGGTAAAAATGTTGAGGGTCATGTCCCTTCATGCTTAATCCTGTAATCAAGTGGATCAGCGTTAGATCCACAGTAATCCGTCGGTAGAGCCACATGTATCCTCCATGGTAGCATGACAAGAGGATTTTAATGCAAGCGTTAACCTCCTGGTGGCGACCAAAATGGGGAAGTTTCATCACATTGAGCATAGTGGACTGCGCCAGCTCCTTAATCCAAGGCTAGGAGACAATGCAAGGCTTCTTCCTAGTTTTCTTCATAAAGTATCTATGGGGCTCTATCATAACGTAGTTATTTCTATCTCCAAGGTTGAAGTCGTTGTTCTTTAATAATGGGATCTTTCCTAGCTACCTCCCAACTATGCATATTCCCTTCAGAATGTACATAGTGATCAGAGTGTACTCATAGTATCATGGGATGCTCTCGCAGTTATCCATGCTAGCCAACGGTGGGATATAGTCTAGTAATATCAACGGGACCTGCTTCACATTAGCCAGATCATCACGATGCTTACTTAGTTGCTCAGTTGCTTGATTGGTATGGACAGAACGTCGTCTAGTCGAAGGGGAAGTCTGCAGTCCCCTGGTCGATGATGCCTGTAAACCTTCAGACATAGCTTTATCAGCCATAAAATTCTTAAGAACTTCCTCGATGGACTTCTCTAACTCAGTGCATTTTCCCAACATTCTCACTTTTAAACAGACAGGTCAAGGTAGGCGATCATACAGGCGAGGTAGACAAATAGATGGTGATGTCTAGCTTCTAAAATCACAGCTCAATGCACAATCAGTTCTCTAATAGCTCAGTTAATCATTGGTGGAAAAAAGTGGTCCTGGCGTAGCGTCCCACAGGTTAAATAAGCAAGTGTTGTAACGGATTCCTCCAACAAGAAATATTACTTCCATCAATGTGAATCTGTTCATTATGGTACGGTCTCAACATCCAAAAGCTTATAAATGCTTCTTCTAGCTGTTATAGAGAGTCGTTCTAACAGGAAGGGTTCCTCCAGCAGTCATATAACTTTGCCAAGGCGAAGTCCCATTCTATGTGGTTCTGTTGTTTCGACGAGGTTCAAGTCCTATAAACCTACCCCCTGTGAAGTCTTCCATCTATTCTCTGTAGCTTCCAATATCTTTTCTAACTTGGATTTATTTTTACTGAGCTACCTTGCCTTTTTTATTATGATCTGAGTCTCTCTATTTTTTTCTGGAATTCTCTTTCCATTTGTATTCTTATCTTCTCCTAGCGTAGTGACTTCACACTGTTGATGTGCTCTCATAGGTTCTGAAGTTAATATCCTTGTTATCACTGAAATTTTTTCTGCAAAAGGTTACAGGAATATAGCATCTCCAAACACCTATTAGTTCACCCACAGCTTCAAAAATGCATTTCCAAAAGGCAAAAACTATACAATTGGGTCATTGAAGTGCCCAAATTCACCAAAGGAAGCATGCACACTATGTGTGAATTTATACAAGAACACCCGTGCACATGCTTGAAATGTGCAACTGTTTACAGGAAAATCTGTGCACTTCCATAAATGACACATTTATGGTTCTTGTCAGCCCCTAAACCACTTATGGACCAACTCTCAACTTGATTTGACCCTCAAATCCAAGCTGAATCCGAATGGGGGTTGGTCAAGGACCCAAGGGTTCCCTAAAGGGCCCCTTGTTCACACTAAATACCAGTTGGATAATGCCTCAAATATTTTCTATAAAAAGAGGCCATGGGTGCACTATGAATTAAATAATCCCATTGTATTGTTATGCTGCCTCTATTCTCCTACAACTTGAGGGAATATGCTTGGACTTCTTCAGAATTTTCCTTCTAGTTTAATATTTTTAAGAAGATCTCTCACATAGGGGAATCAAGAGCCCTCCCTTGGAAGAAGAGGGTATCCAGAAGTCCCCATTTTTATTTGGTGTTTGCTCACTAATATAAACTCTCCATTTGTGGCATGAATATTGGTCAATTGTTTGATTAATTTTGGTTTTAATTTCCTTATGCATTGTAGTTTTTTTTCTTTAGTTGTTATTATCTTATTTCTTTATTTATTTCTTGTGCTTGATGTGTCTAACTCTCGCACTAACTTCTGTCATGTTCAGCTGACCCAATCGGACTTGTAGATGTCCCTCTTTTTCTCATCCAAGTGGCAAAAAGGATACAACAATCACTTCTCTTACTACTTCCTAGGTGGGTATACTTCTTTCTTTCATGGATAGGTCCTTAAAACCTTCTTTCATTCTTTAAATATTTCCAGCTAATTCTCTTGCCTTATGTTGCTTCAACTTATCCTCTCGTTCTTCTATTAGTTGGTCTATTTTTTTGGCTATGAAATCCCTTAGTTCTTGTTTTTTCTTTTCTATATCTTCTTCATGTGATTTCCTTCTGATCTAATCTTTCTCAATCCAAGTCTTTCCTAACAAGAGTGGGAAAGGGGCATTGTTCTCAACAAACTTAATGACTTCAAATTCCTCTTCAGTCGATGTTCCATGAACAATAATAGGTATATTAGTAACTCTTCCACATAGGGTTATCATCTTTCCTTTAAACAAGCCTATTCTTCCCAATGAAGGTACCAAATTATTCTTTCCCAAAATTTCCCAAGTTTCTTATGTCATAATATTCACTTGTGTTTCTTCATCCAATACACAATCTATGTCGAAGTCTCATATTCTTGCACTTATGTGTTGTTTTACTTTCAGGATCTCTAGTAAACCGACATATCTGTGATCATTCATTGTTTCATTCAAATGTAATAACATAGTCTGAGATTTCTCTGATTCTTTCTCTTTGTGATTCTCTAACACGCTCTTAGTCTCTTGAATTTCTTCATGGTTTTCTTGTCTCATGTTCATTCGTTCAACTTTATCAATCATCTTTGGACAATCCTCAACCTAATGACCAACAATTTTACAACAAAGAAAAATAGGACCTATACCAGGGAATTCCTTAGCAATGTGTCCCAATCTTCTGCAATTATAACATAATATCAATCCTCTCTTTATTTTAAGCATTCCCCAACCTTTTCTGTACTGCACACTAGGATCATAGTGTTGGACCTGCAATATGCAAAAAATATTTCTAGGTTCTTGCATCCACTTATTAGTCCAAAAACTCTTTCTATGCATAAGAATAACATTTATTTCTTCATTTATATTAGCTTTACTTAGATCAACTCTTTCTTCTAACTGTTCCCTAGCTTTCAGACTAGGACAAAATCTATTAGACATACTTAAATTCATGCTTCAGAAACAAAAATTTTCATTTATCTTACTCTTATCAAAGCAAAAAGATTTACCTCTTTTAAGATCTTACCTCTTTTCTCCAGATCAGATTTTTCTCTTAGCACAAAGCTTTGCAAGTCAAGTAGAATACTGCGCACTTCAATGACAGATCTACACACAAAGATTCTCTTTTCTTCACTTTAATTCCCAACAATCATAGTTTGCATTTGTCGGCATAGGGGTAGACCCAAGGTTCAATGATTCAACAACGCACCAACAAAACCCTAACTATCAGCCCTTTCAGCAACACCTGCGAAGTAGGAGAAGATTCACCTGAGGTAGAGGCAGGGGGGCTATAGGACTCATGTGTTTGTAACCAATATGGGACATAGATATGTGATAGAAACACTTCACAGAGTATTCTATTAACACTAAAAGATGATATTCATTAACTCATTATCTTCATTAACATCATAGGAAAAAAAACCCTAAGATAGATCAGTGCAGTAAAATATTAAGTTATTCAACCACTTAGCACATACCAATGAGTTATATCTAGCATTCATTTATAAACAACAATTAAAGTACTATGAAACATCAGATCTATCCATCATACATAATAACAAAACCACTAAGCAGATAAATGACAAACACAACATAGCACAAAGAACACTGAAGACACAAGATATACGTGGTTCACCCCAGTGTGGGGCTACATCCACCAACATATTCATCTTCTTAATTATTCTTCAATATTTTACATTCATCTTCTCTTGTGCACTAAGCCATAGAGCCAAGCTTCACAGAGGAAAGGAGATCTGCACACTAAGAACCAGATCCTCCTTCCCAAAACTAGGTCACAACACAAAGACAACTTCTCTATCAAGCATAGAGACTTACATACACAATTTGTTTCACAAAGCCACCTAAACATACTTCACTTAGCCACTTAGACTTCGCTCTCTCAGTCTCTCTTTCTCTCATAGATTCCTACTTATTTATACTTTTACAATCCCTTACAAAAGGGCCTAAACATGGGTAAATCCATGGGACGACATCCCATAACCCATTACAAAACCCTAATGAACCCCTTGTTGTGTCCACATAGCCCGCAAAACAAGTGATATCCATGATCTCGTCTCTGCCATGGAGCTCCATATTCTATCCTCATGTCGAATTCCAAAAGGTGGTCCAAACCTGACCAAGGTTTCCTCAAAACTTGGTTGAGGTCCAACAAGCCCCCAACACGCACCTGTGACTCGTCCCAAGTCACTCAGGTATGGGCAACGTTTCTTTGAAGGCATCGAGATTCACTTGAGATGCTTCAAATTGTTGCTTCACCTGAGCTTCCTACTCAGTGAGCTCCTTGATTTTATGTTCTATAATAGGCCCTTTCAGGCATTGTTCCACTGTTTCAACCATTTGGTCCAGTTGCAAGCCTTGTCTTTCAATTTCTTCAAACAACTTGTAGGCTTCATCCTGCACAGGTTGCAGTTTCTGCACGCCTTTTGTTGTTGCAAGAGTCGACTCTAGGCTGTAATAGAGACAAGCCTTAGCAGATTTTAAATGAAATAATAAATTATCACTAGGAACTTGACTTGGGCTTCATGCAAGTAAATTCTGAGATAACCACGAACCACTTTTGATTAGAATTTGCCCCTTCCAACCCGAGAGGGATCTCTCGAATATATGTCATGATAAGATATTCAATAAGATTAACAGTGGGCAGATCTATGGATAACAACATTTTTTAAGGTTTTTAGGGTTGGTGGTTTGGACTGGGAGGTATTCCATTGGGCATGCAGTCAAATGATCAAGAAAATAATAAGAGTGTTTCGCCAATGGAAATCCATGGAACAGAGGCGAGGTAGAAGATGATTACAGAGAGAAGGATTTATAAAAGTATGGCAACAGAATAAAGATAAAACATATCAAAATGCAAGGAGCACTTAGCAATGAGTGAATTCCAAGCATAAATCAGTGGAAAGAGATAGTTGGGATAGAGCATCTATCCAAGGATGAATTATGAACCTTAAGATCTCTACAATAAACAACCTATAACATTTCCTGCAATAGAGCATCTAAAAAATGGATGAATTCCATTACAAACACAGTCACAAATCGAGAAGAAAATGGAAATAAAACCAACTGAAATGATGTGAAAACAAAGCAATAAAACATTCTCTGCAAACAACATCAGAAGAATCTCTGATATAGATCGAAAATGCCCCGCACTCTTTTATTAAACATGAAAATAAATGATACATCCCATGAATACTACTCCTGTGTGTCTTTTTTCCCCTTTTTGTTTATAAATCTAACTCATATATGTATTGAGGTCGAAATCCTCTTTAATCTAAAAGATAACAACAGTTATAACCAATTCTTGAAACTTTCTGCCATAGAAAATGGGCCAAACTGCCGAAAAATAGGGCTATGGTTATGGCTCTGTATCTCAAGAATTGTGACAGCTATGCATCTGTTTATTCTGAGAAAAAACCTCTCTCAGTTCCCTTAGATCCCTTTTCATTTTCCCTAGATTTGCATTTAACAAACATGTGTCAAAACAAGAAAATATGAAATCTGAAAATTAGGGCTCGAAGATGGATTCGATTCTCCCAATCTGTGACACTTGTAAAAAAATTGAAATAGGATAATTATCTATGATGTTTTACGCACAAAATCCTCCAACCATTTCTCAAAATGATACTCCAGTCGCTCAGAATCCTCATTTGAAAATGATGACTCAACACAGTAAAAAACGCCACATTTTGGAAAACGAACCTCATATTGCGTGGGACTTTTGACTACCTTAATAGGATCAAAATTAAATTATGAAGCCACCATTGGACATCTTAGGATTTTTTTATGTCGATCGAATATTCGAACATGAAAAAAGGCCTCTCCACGACTGAGAAAATTGTGTTTTTCTAAAGCAGTTTTGCATATGACTAGAGTCCCAATTTCGGGTTTTCAAGATTCAGGGAAACGAAGAAGTGGTTATTAAAATATCCACGTTGGCCAAATCCCTAAAATGGATTTCAAATTTTACATTGCACTCTTTCGAGCCTTCGGTTTTCGAGTATCATGTCCTCAAGAGTTATGACATGCAAGGAATCTCGAATCACGAAATCGTGATGAGATTAATTAGATGATAATCATTTGTTTTAATTTATTAATTAATCACGATTATCAATTAATATTTAACCTTTCGTGGATTTAAGTGTCGGGACATCGATAATACTTGACGTGAGAAATCCCAAATCACTAAATTATGATGAGATTTATTAACATTAATCTTTCTTAATCTTTATTTGACCCGGATTATCCTTTAATACTTTAGTGAATTCAGGGATCGGGGCTGTAGTTATTAAAATATCTACGTCGTCCAAATCCCCGACGGGAAAAAACCCAGACTCATGTGATTTTTCTCCATGTGGCTTAATTCTCAGTGTATGTGGTCATTCCATTTCCAATGCTTCCATTTATTCTCCTTGTGACTCAACGCTCGAACATATGGTACATTTCTTTGATTCTCACATGAACCCTCTCTTTGGATTTTTCATGAGTTGGCTTGTGACTGTTATACTATTGTGGCATTTGGGGATGATTTCAATGTTATTTGACTGAAGATGAAAGGTATAGAACATTCAATGATGCACGTGACAGACAAATGGCCATTTTCTCACATCTACACTTTCAACAGTTAAACACTATAATTGTTTTTCTCTCCTAAGTTACCGAAAGATAAAATTTAAATATTTGTTACAACAGAGGCTCCATCTAGGGGTGGTTCTTTCCTGCAAAGCACCAAGAATAGTAGACCAAGTGCCTTCATCCATTGGGTGACCTGAGATCATCCTTATCAAACGCTGAACCCTGTCACTTTGCTTGCACATTTCCGAAACAAAAAATTGCTTATGCATTCATTGGGCTATGGAGTCATAATGCTTTAAAACAAAACCATACTAGATTCCAAACCAAACCAGAAACATACTGAAAACCATTCTTGTACTCTAGTGCTCAAAGTCAAGCTTATTTATATACATCAGCTACTCTAATAGATATCACTTCTTTGTTGAAGTATAGGAAAACTTCCAAATCAACCAAACGAGTATCCAACTAACCAACTTAATTATGCTTCCATATTTGAGCAGAAAAATGACAGGAGAAGCTTCAAATTCCAAAACATGCCCTGGGAGTAGGTACTTATAGTTTTGCAATTCAGACTTCAAGATGTTGGAAATACAAAATTGAGTCCCCCATTTTGACTCCATATAAACTGCTACTGGATCATAAAAGTAACATAGAAATACCTCATTTTGTTGTTGTTCCAACTGACTGAAATGTTGTTGCTTGTTGCCTTTACTGATCTAAATGTTAAATGTGGACTTCTCAATATTTGTTGCGGAAACATGCATGATCAAATACTGATATGAACATGTCTGCTCTCTTTCATCATATCCCTGTAATCTGAATTCATCACTATGATATGCTGGCCTATTACATCTGACATTTTTTAAGAGAGAAGAAGAGATATGTTCTTCATTTCCTACATTATTGTCTTGATAATAATGAAATGAAAACTGAGTCTGAAAATATGCATCATGAAAATAAATTTGATCACCCTCTCTGACAATGATATCTTTAGAGGATGTATCAAAGTTAAAAGGATCTTCATTGGACTCTTGAACAACAGATTCATATCTATTTTCAACCATAGCATTCATTCGCTTTTGATCATCTCTTAGTTGATAAATATGATTTGATGAAATTTCATTAGATAACAAATCTTTAAAATCCTCTTCACCATCACTATATTTATCGAATACTGGAAAATCAGAATAAAATCCTGAAGGTTTTTGCATTGAAAAATCAACAATTTGATCTTGAAACAGATTTCAAAAATATGACTGTCTTCTTCATCATCAACAACCTTTACATCAAAATCTAAATCATTCTCGAACACCAAAAAAATTTCAGGATGGTTAAACATGACAACCACCTCTTTTTCATGAAATAAAATAGAGGCTACAAGATATTCAAGACTATGTGGATGTTGCAGATCTGTGTAAGCAAGGGTTGCAACATGACTATTCAGGAAAAGATCTATCTCTTCTTTTGTTAAAGGAGGAGGTGGTTTATGCAATTTCTGGATCAAGCAAATATTGTTTTCTTTCTCTTCTGTAGTTTGACCTGATGCTAAATATCTTCTTCTTGAATGTGATCACAAGAGCTATCATATCCTAATTTGTTATCAGCCAACTCTTCTTCATACTGATTATCTTCATCAACTTGAGAAATTTTTGATATTCCTTCCTCCTCTTCAAGAAGATGTGTTTGATCTGTTTGTCTTATGAATTTTATATTACAACAATCTTCAAAAGGTATTTCTGTTGAATAGATTATTTTACAATTTTAATGAAAAAGTATTTGAAAATCTTTCAATGAAGGAATACTGAAATGAGGTAAAGATTTATACCAGAGTCTAGCATCTCTTTGCAACAAAAACATAAACAGTTTCATGAGGACATCTTCATGATGTATACTTAAGTCATCCATGAGCTTGTGTAATTCAAACAAGTGTTGAGAAGGATTGTCGTCTGCATATTCTCCAAATTTAGGAAGGACATCTTCCCAAAATTTAATGTCTGGAACAATGTTTGGAAAACCATAAACATTTGTAAAGTCCAGAGGAGAAAACCTTGCAACAATCCAAGTGGCAAAGGAATCCAACATTTTGAGACACGTGGAGTCACCAATGAATCATGTAGATTCTTCGAACCAAGGAGTCGCTAGGTGAATGATCACAACTAATTGAATTCCTATCCCTTGTTCACCATCAAGAAATAGATCTAAACTTTTTGTCATATCCTAGGGAAGATAACTTATTTCCTCCATCCCCGGTAACAACGCCAGAAACATTTGTCGCAAGAGTCGACTCTAGGTTGTAATACAGCCAAGCCTTAGCACATTTTAAATGAAATAATAAATTATCACTAGGAACTTGACTTGGGTTTCATGCAAGTAAATTCTGAGATAACCACGAACCACTTTTGATTAGAAGCTTCCCTTTCCAACTCGAAAGGGATCTCTCAAATATATGTCATGATACGATATTCAATAATATTAATAGTGGGAAGATCTGTGGGTAACAGAAAGTTCTGAGTTTTTTAGGGTTGGTGGTTTGGATTGGGAGGTATTCCATTGGGCATGGAGTCAAATGATCAAGAAAATAATAAGAGTGTTTCGGCAATGGAAATCCATGGAACAGAGGTGAGGTAGAAGCCAATTATAGAGAGAAGGATTTATAAAAGTATGGCAGTAGAATAGAGATAAAACATATCAAATGCAAGGAGCACTTATCAATGAGTGAATTCCAAGCATAAATCAGTGGAAAGAGATGGTTGGGACAGAGCATCTATCCAAGGATGAATTATGAACCTTCAGATCTCTACCAGAAACAACCTATAACATGTCCTACAATAGAGAATCTAAAAAATGGATGAATTCCATTACAAACACTGTCACAAATCGAGAAGAAAATGAAAATAAAGCCAAGTGAAATGATGTGAAAACGAAGCAATAAGACATTCTCTGCAAACAACATCACAAGAATCTCTGATAAAGATTGAAAATGCCCCACACTCTTTTATTAAACATGAAAATAAATGCTACAACCCATAAGTACTACTCCTGTGTGTCTTTTTTCCTTTTTTTGTTTACAAATCTGCCTCATATATGTATTGAGGTCGAAATCCTCTCTAATCTAAAAGATAACAATAGTTACAACCAATTCTTGAAACTTTCTACCATAGAAAATGGGCCAAACTGCCAAAATGTAGGGCTACGGTTATGGCTCTGTATCTCGCAAATCATGATAGCTATGCATCTTTTTATTATAAGAAAAAACCTCTCTCAGTTCCCTCAGACCCCTTTTCATTTTCCCTAGATCTGCATTTAACAAACATGTGTCAAAATAGGAAAATATGAGATCGAAAAATTAGGGATCGGAGATGGATTCGATTCTCCCAATGCGTGACACTTGTAAAAAAATTGAAAGAGGCTAATTATCTATGATGTTTTAGGCACAAAATCATCCAACCGTTTCTCAAAACGATACTCTAGTCGCTTAGAATCCTCATTTGAAAATGATGACTCAACACAATAAAAAATGACACATTTCGGAAAACGAACCTCATCTTGTGTGGGACTTTTGAATACCTTACCAAGATCAAAATTAAATTATGAAGCCACCACTGGATATATTAGGATTTTTATATGTCGATCGACTATTCAAACGTGAAAAAATGCCTTTGCATGGATGATACAATTGCATTTTTCTAAAGCAGTTTTGCATATGACTGGAGTCCCGATTTTGGGTTTTCGTCAGCCAAATCCATGAAATAGATTTCGGATTTTACATTGCACTCTTTCGGGCCTTCGATTTTTGGGTATCATGTCCTTAAGAGTTATGACATGCAAGGAATCCCGAATCGTGAAATTGCGATGGGATTAATTAAATGATAATCATTTGTTTTAGTTTCTTAATTAATCATGATTATCAATTAATATTTAACCTTTCATGGATTTAAGTATCGGGACTTCGATAATACTTGACGCGAGAAATCCTTAATCGTGAAATTGCAATGAGATTTATTAACACTAATCTTTGTTAATCTTTATTTGACCTAGCTTATCCTTTAATACTTTAGTGAATTCATGGATCCGGGCTGTAGTTATTAAAATATCTACATCAGCCAAATCACCGATGGAAAAAAACCCAGACTCATGATTTTTTTCTCCATGTGGATTAGTGCTCGATGTATGCGATCGTTCCACTGCCAATGCTTCCATTCATTCTCAATGTGACTCAATGCTCGAACATATGGGACATTTCTTTGATTCTCACATGAACCCTGTCTTTGAATTTTTCGTGAGTTGTCTTGTGACTGTTATACTGTTGTGGTATTTGGAGCTGATTTCGACGTTATTTGACTGAAGATGACAACTAGAGAACATTTAGTGATGTACGTGATAGACAAATGGCCATTTTCTCACATCTACACTTTTGACAGTTAAAAAATATAAATTTTTTTCTCTCCTAAGTTACCGAAAGATAAAATTTCAATATTTGTTACAACAACTTCCATTACTCTACCCTAGATGGCAGTGATATTTTCCTGCACCGTGCGCTGCTCCTATGATATTTTCATTCTCTCGATTTTAGTGAGTAACTTCATCTTTTCCTGCATGGTGAATGCCTACTGATGTGCCTCCTATAGCTATGCTTCCAAATTCCTTAGCTCTGGATCTTTTGCTAGGCATTCATATGTCTGCGCACTTCTATTTCTCATCTATTTTCACTCTGAGGTGAGGGCCCTGATCCTTATCACTATGTTATTAGCATCTTCCTCCCTCTGATCATGTAATTATTGCGGGGAGCTCGGTACTCCTTGGATTTCCAACTCTGTTATTCTCGCTTGAAGTTGTTGGATGGTCTCAATGAGCTTCACCACTTGAGCCTCGACCAACTCCTATTCCTCTTGTGCCAAGCCCAACACAAAGTGACATGATTTACTCATAGATTCTTTTACAGTAGTCTTCTCTACTAGAATATGGTCCTTTTCTTTCTGTATCTTCTCTTTTTCCTCCTCGAACATCGCCTGAAACTCATCTTTTTCATTTTCATAGGCGGTTACACAGTACCGCGGTACTCGTAGTTTCCCTAAGACTTCCTCTTTCTATTTTTTTAAGTCTTGTGTAGCCTTCTCCCTTTCTTCTTGGAATTTCATAAGTCAAGCCTCAATCGCATCTGCAAGTTTTCATATTTGGGAGGGCTCATCCCCCAATTCTGCAACCTGTGACAAAGAAGGCGCAGTAGGTACTATGCAGACTAAATGCATAGCTTGTTGTATTTCCTTTATTTCCTTCTCAATGCTTTCATACATCTCCTCTCGCTTCACTTTGTATCTCTACAAGATATCCTCTGAAGTATCCTCCATGGCTCCACAGACTAGATTGATTTCATCTTCTTTGAGTGTGACCTCCATCTGGGGCTTATTATCATGAATCTTCTTTCTTGTTGAAGGTTTCTTTGGAGAAACCTTTCTCTTCTATGGTGTTACCGTAGGGGGATATTTTGGGGGTGTAGCTTCACCTTCTCCTTGCTTTTCTCATTCATCCCCTCCTCCCTGTCCATCTACTTGGTCTTCTTTTCCTCCTCCTCCTGTGGGCGAGCCAGATCCATTTTCTTCAAAGGCATTGTCCTCCTCATCAGTCTCTATATTCTGGAATTCCTCCTTTTTCTTCTTCTTCTTCACACTGGACTGCCCGACATGCTCGACTCAGGTGACCAAGGGGCTTCCTATGAGGTCAGTGTTAGATATTCCTGCATCATTGACTGGTACAAGGAAATCCTACAGCCATTCCTTGGTGATATGTTTGATGTGGGTGGAAAAAGCCCCTACGGACTAGCACTAAGGGTTCTGTAATGCATGCATAAATCACTGTCTAAAGTCTCCTATTTTTTACTATTATCCTAGCATAGACCCCTCATTCATGCATAAAACACAAGGATAAAAGGATTTGGTAACTCTACCTTGAACTCCACGTTTGGTGTCGATCCTTTTGCGTTCGGTTTCTCCTCGACTGCAAGTCTCCTCCCAAAGCCAACCTGCATTCACAAAAAAAAAAACAAAGAACTACGAAGATGCATCTTGTATATAAATTAGTGGTTTAGATGTTCTAATAAAATATCAACCAAAAACTGAATATTGAACACCTCATATGGTGAGACGGGAAAAGTAATTATTTTTATTAAACTCACAAAAGTCACTTACAATGGTGAGATCGACTACTTCTCCTCAAATATAGTCCTAGGCTCCTCTTCAACTGTGCACCAACCGCTTCCACATATGCTTCTCCTCTTCAGTTCTCACAAAATGGTTGCAAAAGATTAGGGCAAGGGGAATACAAAAAAGGGTAGAGTTTCTTTGCTCTTATTGTTTTTCCTTGAATGGGACCCCTACCTCTTCTTTTATAGGCTAAAAGAGGGTATTAATATGGTTGAGTGACTGGCTATGGGTGGTCAAATTGTTTAGGCAATTACCTGAAAATTTGTCTTCCGTCTGCAACTTTAAACTTTTTGTGCTTTTGTTAGTATACACAGGCTGTAATGGGTTAGCTAGTGTAAACATGTGGGCAACAATGGTGCAGGGCATGTACATATTCAAAAGGTTGGTTTTTAGAAGAGTTTTTCAATGGTGGCTTGGAAAAAGTGGCAAGTGATATGGGCTGATGCCAGGTATGCATGTCTGGTTAAAATTAGGGTTATAACAGATGCCCTGTAATGTGTGAGGTAAGAGGAGCATCTGATGGACGAAACACATTACCAATCTTTACCAACGTATGAAGCGAGTGAGCCCAGGGACCATATTTTGGGAGGTGCAATCTGCAAAATAACAACTGTGTCACTGAGGCAGGCATACCCATGCCCGGAATGAAATAAAATCATGGCTGCCAAGAAAATACACTACAGATCCATGTCATATAACTATATAAAGTGTATCCATGAGAAATACACAGCGGATCTACATCTCGAAATAAACAATGTATACATGTATAATATCCATCTTCAAGAAGCTAATGATGCCTGATGGCTAGATATGATACCTTCAAAGCTCGAGAAACAACTTCAAAATCTTCACAACTCAGGTAGGAGTGTAATATGAGTGTACGACTTCACTACCCAGAGGTATTCGACAGCTCGTCAGGAACAGACTAGAGGATCTTGATGATCACGCTGAGGGCTTCATTGATTTTGAACAAAGACTTGATTGGGATTTTTGGGATGCTCGAGCATGAGGTCAAGAGACAAAATGTAGAATGGCTGACTCAAGATTGGTAAAAACTTCCCTTGGACAATAGCATGATAACTGATGAGACTCAGGCAACATGGTATTGGCATAAGTTCACGATGCAAGAGGCAACACAAACTCTCGATATGTTTGGAAGAATAACCAAACGGAGGAGAACACAACTCTATGTAGTGAGAAAAGATTCCTAATTTCATATTAAATCTCAAAGCTTGATGAACAAATGGAAGGATGTGCTTTGTCCAAGGGCGACTCATGTGCTGCCAAAAAAGAAAATACTTTTCCCTTCCTCTTTTGGGCTATATTTGATTTTTTTTGTCTTTTTCAATAATTTCTAGGAAGCTTGAAAAAGAATAAAATAATGCTACATTACAAAGGGGGAACGAGTGTCTCAAACATACTAGTTCCAATGGAAAGGAAAACATCGATTCTCAGAGCAAGGAGACATATGTAGGAAAATGACACTCGGGAAAATCCCTCCATGGGTCAAGGTGTAAAGACGCAGAGGCAAAGTGCTACAAGGCTTGCAGAATGCTTCAGATGGTTTAATTGAGGGCAACATGGAGCTGAAATTAAGCCAAAAGATGTAAGAATGCAAATGCAATTAACAAGACATAATGATAACATCCTTCGATGTAATTTTAACGAGCCCAGAGAAGGTAAGATCGACGGTTTTTCAATTTTAGAGAGTCTGAAAAAACATAAAAGGAGAATCCACTGGGGTACCTTTTTTGAAGGTAGTCTAGTCAGTTCGAAAAAGGGGTAAACTAGCACCGAGAAGAAATGTATTCAAAATCATTTTAATGAGAGTGACAAAGACAAGATCACTCGACAATATTTTCATTTTTAAGGAGTCTGAAAAGAGCTTAACTATGGACTCCATAAGGGATGTTCTTCTAGACCAATTTAACGAGTGTGAAGAAACAAGGTCACTCGACCATCTTTTCAATTTTAGGGAGTCTGAAAAGAGCTTAACTATGGACTCCGTGGAGGTTCCTTTTTCGTAAATTTAGTCCCTCGAGCCTGAAAAAGGGTTAAAATTATCCCTGAGAATACTCTTCTAGAGAACTGAGTCTCCTAGAGTATACCTTTCTTCGTACAGTTGACCATCTAGACCGAAAAAGGTGTAAACTACCACCGGACAGACATGCCTTCAAATTCCAGTTTAGCGAGCATGAAGGGAAACTCTATCGTAACATTCCAAAAGAAAATCTTGAACCATACTAAATGAGTTTTATGCTAGAAAAAACAACAAAGGGGTCCAAAAATGACAAAAAGAGGCCAAAAAGTCTTTAAATAGAAGATGGTAGCTCATTATCACCATTGTTAATTGTGAAATTGACTAAGAAGCCAAAAAAATTCTTTTTTCAAAAGAGTTGATTATGAGAGCTTCAGTGGACGAAATGAACTTCTGCTTGGACCAAGTAAGTACATACTATCCCCTCTTGCATTCCAATTCTTTGTTTGTGCATTTATTTTTGTTTTTTGGGGGGGCGTTGACCTTTTAAAAGGTCGACCCTACGTATACGTGGGTTGTCCTATGACAACCAACATATGCCTGCATGTAGAGAAAATACTACACATGGGCATACATGACTGTGTATATTACAGTGCACGTATACCCTCCATCATGTGGAAAAAATTAAAAAATGTAGGAGTTAATCCCCCATTAACTTGTCAATTGCAGGATGTATGTTCATTGGAGATAGAGGGAGCATGAGGAAATTGATATTTTGGTTGGAGAGGACTCTGATGCTGCTGCCGCATTGGCTCAATGTGGTTTGTTGAAATTCTTCCAGTGTCCATTCATGTGGGCATAGCCCAGGCTATTGAATGCCTTTGTAGATTACTGGCATCCTGACACAGAGGCATTCATGCTTGAGGGATAGTTGTTGACTCCAACGACTAAAGATATCTATTTTCTGACTAGCCTCTCAAGGAGAGGGGAACCAGTCAACTTTCTCACTTTTCCTTTCATGCCTCACAACATAATAGAGTTGATTGAACTCCATTATGAAGTTGACACAAACAAAGTGGGCACTCAGGTGACGATAAACAAGATTTGAAACCTATCACTGAAAGTGATAGTTTTTCTCATTGGGTGGATCACTAGATCCACAGCTTTAAATCAAGCTTCCTAGGCGCACATGAATTGTGTCGTTCAGTGCTTGAATGCACAAATTTTCGAATGGAGCACCACCTTACTAGACTGCATGAAGAGGAAACTGACAAAGTGTCGTATGTGGAGACATAAAACATTTGGGTTTGGGACTATTCTTTTCTCTTTCTTCTTTGAGAGGGTCCCCAGTCTCAGTCCTAGAGAGACAATATGAGGGCACGAGGCCTCTCTCCCAGCACTATGTAGGTGGGCGGTGTTGTTTCCGCAACAGGGGGGGGAGGACCATCGAGGCCTTCAACGACAAGTTTTTGGCCTAGTGGGCATGATAGATTCTGACCATAGAGGACTACCCCTATGCCGGGATCAAATTCTCAAGAGATATTGACATGCCTGTACCTTTCGGAGAGGAGCGAGGAGAGATGGGTAAGTTTGTTTTTAAAAGTTATTTAATTTTGATTTCATTTTAAATATATCATTTTTTTTGTGTATACCATATTATTTGACACTTAAGTATCTGTTATGTGCAGACGTGGGGCTAGTGTGTCCAACATACTTCATGAGGATCAGACGATGTCCTCGACCAGAGGCAGGACTAGTCGCAACCGGTGGACCAGTAGCAGCAGGGGGACCTCCAGCCAGAGAGCTTGAGACAGTTTTAAGATGGGTGGAGCGGAACCTCACCGCACTTACTCGTACAGTTCCCATGGCGGAGATAGAGGATATCCCACCATCGATGCAGAAACATGTTTTTGGGGTACCACAGACTTGGGTTCAGCTCTTTCAGCATTTGACCAACACCATTTTTCACTATGGAAGGTCCAACAGCCCCCTCCCTTAGCTAGGCTAGACTTCTTATGTGCCAAGGGAATATTTTGTATATTTTTGAGGGCATAAGCCCCGTGACTCTTACTGGACCTATTTTTGAGGCACTTGTGCCCACCCCTGTACTCTGATATTTTTTTGATATATATATGGATATTTTTCATCTTTTTATGCCTTATGGATTACATCTATTTTACAAATGTATTTACATGTGCGTGTGTGTGATTTTTCTTACATGTGTGCAATATGCCAATCTAATATATGATTAGCTAGAGTATCTGTAACTTGATTCAATCCCCTAGGAACATGGATATATGTAATGTAATCAAAGATTCGTTCTAAGAGACATACCCTAAGGAACCATCGGTGTAAAATAGGATCATAAACATGGTAAACCCCATTTAACTGAGACATAACCAGCTGACCATCTAAATAGACCCAGAGGTGAGAGATACCAAATGCCAAAGTGTCACGAAGCAACTCAAGAACTGCATTGTATTTGACAACATTTTTTGTGGTTTCACCTAAATAGATACCTCCTAAAGATAGCAATTGGCCTTGAGGTGTGAAAATCACCCAAGTTGCCGAAGAAAGCCTTCGAGTGTGCAGGCTAGCACCATTCGCATATCCAATGAACACCTCAGATTCACTTGACATCTGCCATAGTGAAAAATATGACATAAAAAATGACATGTCCATAAAACCAAAAAAGAAAATTTACAAGAACTATACATATGTACAAGAAGTCACCCGAGGTGACCCACCTATGAGTAATACTTATTGAGGTAGAGCCCATTTCTAGGCTTCACCAAATCATTTCTCTCAAATTCCACCAGATGATAAGCACCCTTCTTTAGAACCTCTTTCACGATGAAAGGTCCGAACCACATGGGTTTGAACTTGCCTACCCTCAGGGGGTCCTTATCTTGGTCATAGACCAGGACAAGGTCGCCTTTAGAGAAAATTCGAGGATGAACGGACCAATCGTACTGACACTTAACTTTTTGTTTGTGAGCCTCGTTATCCAAGGCCGCATCACGATGCTGCTCATTGAGCTTCTTGAGGTATAATAAATGCTCTTCAAGCGGTGAAGTGTCTGGCAATAACTGTACTGCCAACTTTAGAGATGGGATTTGGCACTCTATAGGCAAGACTGCTTCCATCCTGTAAACAAGGTGAGAAGGTGAGAAATCAGTTGCAGTCTTAATAGACGTTCGCTAGGCCCATAATTCTGAGTATAACATCAAATTCCAATTTGACTTGGCCGAATTGATCATTCGTTGTAGAATGGTCTTAAGATATTTATTTATAGTTTCCACCTGACCATTCGCTTCTAGGTATTAGGGTGATGAATGTTCTTGCCTCAACCCAAGATTTGATGTTAACTTAGACATCATTTTGTTATGAAAGTGACTGCCATGGTCAGTGACAAGCTCTCTCGGGATGTCGAACCTTGCTATTATCTGGTTAAACAAAAAGACATTTGCAGTCTCTCCGTCAGATTTGAACGTTGGCATAGCTTCAACCCACTTGGTGAAGGGACCAATGGTAATGATGGGAAACATGAGAGCGGGGTGTGCCCTCATATTCTGAGAGACGATCTGACATGGGTGGAACTTCTTGACTGATTCAACGCAATCTTTGTTTAATGTCAACTAGAAGTAACCGTCTCATAGTATATTTTGGGCTATTGCCAACCTAGATAGATGACCGCCACATGCTCCAGTGTGGAAATTGTTAAGCACGATTTTTTCTTCTTCATGCGTGAGACATCAATGAAGGATTCAATCTACACCTTGACGATATTAAGTGTCCTCGATATTTCTTGGCCTAATGGCGTATATAGTGACACTCATCACAAAAAGCAGAGGCGGGACACTTCAAAGTCTGGAGATAGACAAGTACATCTCCATACCAAGGGTTTGAAGACATGATCAAAAACATGTCTTCTTTAATAGGAGACTCTTCAGGCATAACATCACCTAACTCGACTGGAAGTTCTGATATGAGTTCCGCAAAGACCAGTGACTTTTTGGATTTTGCCGAAACAAAATCTAAGTCAAATTCCTAAAGGAAAACTATCCATATACTTATCTTTCCACCAATTACTCGTCGTGTCAACACATACCGAAACGGATTCACAATGGCAATGATGGTGGTCTTGCGAAAAAAAATATAATGACAGAACCATTGGACAACATGAATTGCTGATAACGTAAGTTTTTCAACGTGAGAATAATTGAGTTCCAATGCAACCAGGACTTGACTCAGGTAATAAATCACATATTATGAGAGTAAATGATCCTCTTGAACCGAAACTGTACTAATGGTTGACTCTGCCATAGCCAAATATAATAATAAATACTTATTATAATTGGGTGGCCGAAGTAGAGGGGCATTCATGAAGGTGCGTTTCTACGCTTCGAAAGAGCATTGAGCGGTTTCTTCCCAATGAAAAGGAATGTCCTTCTTCCGTAAATGCATAAATCCCTTTGTTATCTCAGCATAGTTTGCGATGAAATGCCGTAAAAAGTTCTCTTTTCCCTCTAAACTCTGAAGCTAAAGGATTGTACGCAGTGCAGGCAATTGAATTATTGCCTCAACTTTGAGAGGATCGACCACGATCCCTTTTGTCAAAACTATGAAACCTAGTAGACAACGTGACATCATGCAAAAAATGCATTTATTTGGATTCAAGAGAATCTGGTAGTAACAACATCGCTCAAAGATAAGTTATAGGTGTGTGGGATGATGAGCTCTCTTACAAGATCGTGATGCTAAATCATCAAGGTAGGCCTCGACTATATATTTGAGATCGTGGAAAGAAAAAGACATGGCCCGCTGAAAGGTAGCTCCAACATTTTTCAAACCAAAAGACATCTTTCGATAAGTGAATGTACCCCATAGACAAATGAAAGCAGTTTTGTGTTGGTCTTTAGGTTTGATCTGTATATGATTGTATCCTGAAAAACCATCCATGAAAGAAAAGGCCTCGCAACCTACGCATTCATCAAGTATCTGGTCAATAAATGGTGTGGGGAAATTATCCTTTGGACATGCCTTGTTTAAATCATGGAAGTTCATACATATGCAAATCGTACCCTATTTTTTGTCGATTGGAACGGGATTTGACACCCATTGAGTCAAATGGATGGGGTATATAAAACCTACTTTGAGAAGTTTCTCTACTTCATCCTTAATAAATTCTTCTTTCTTAGGATTGACTGGAAGAATCTTCTGTCGGACCAGCTTAGCGTTAGGATACATCGTGATTTCGTGTTCGATGATTCTTGGATAAATGCCTAGCATCGCCTTGTAATACCAGGCAAAAACATCGTAGAATTCTTTAAATAAATCTATGTAGATTCAAATTTCCTTGGGGGAACAATCATCCCCTATGAGAATATTCTCCACGATGCCAAGGGTTCTAGAGATATCAATAGGTATCATTTCAGTGATGGTTTCCATATTACCCTCGGCGTAAATAGCATGTGTATCCAAGGGGTTGATAGGACAAGACCTATCTCTAGTCATAGTCAAAGTGAATTCACCTGCTTCAATTCTTATTAACTCTGGGAGGAAATAAGATATGTGAGGGATTTCATCCGAGGGACTGTCCAGACTAGTCATTTCTTAAATAATCACTTCGTCTGAGGGAGGGACTAATTCTAAAGAATTAGTATCGGCAAGGGAACTATGAGCCCAAGTAGGCTTGATAATCAGATCTAACTCTTGTGTGGGAGTCGGATAGTGGTCGACGAAAGCTTGTTGGACTATTGAGTATGCAAATTCATCCGCGGACAAGGGCATGGCCATACCCTGGTGCCCTATCACTTCCATCATAGCCTATGGGGAAGGAAGAGTCCACAAATCGTTGAATTAGGTCATACGAAATGACGATACTTGAAAAGTCTCAACCTTAGGATGGTTGAATACAAACTTAACATCGTCGGAAGGAGGTGGGTAATCAAAAGTACCCATCAAAGGTGGGCATAAACCAAACCCTATGTTGATGATGCAGGGTTGAGGGTTATCAATCATTGGGACCATGGATACCCTCAATGAAGGGTCAATATGGGAGAAAGACAACTGATCAATGGTCATGATCCGACCCTCGTGTGGAAACAACAAGACCCATAAAAATGTAGGGACCACTTCTTGCATAGCATAGGTCCAACTACTTCCTAACAAGAGATTGTAGTCAAGAGACGCATCAGTCACTTCAACCTCGATGCACATGGTCTTCCCCCCTAAATGCACTGGGAAAGAGAGGATGATTCCATGTGGTCGGAATGAACGACCGTCGAAAATGGTAAGAAGAGTCAGTGATAGAGACAAAACGGGTTGTCCTATGGCCTTCCAACATGCCAACGACATCACACATGTCAAGGTGCCCTCATCAACCACTTTGTGGAAAATGTTTTAGGTAAACATTTTCTTGGTGTAAGCCACTACTATCTGAAATGCCATGTGGTAAGGGAGACACAGTTTTAAGTTGGTCATATCAAGCATGATCATATCTAGATTGCAGGTCTCAACAGATCCTAAGGAGGATAACATAGCCTTTCTCTGAGAAGGGCAGCTCTGGAATACCTCCAAAGCAGAAATCGCACAAGGGGTTTGAGAGAAATCCTCCACCACAGAGTAGTTCTAGGTATCCCTTTCATTTGGATTGTGAGAAGATTTCTTGAACGCATCTTTTGAGATGCGTGTCATTGTTTCTCCCAACGTATTCTCGATCTGGAGAGGAAGAGGTGGGTTTTTGGCTTATTTACTCTTCTCAGAGGTGTTTAGCATTCTGTAATGATGCGCTCTAGTCGATATATAGGCATCACCTTTCATCATATACACATTTACGGACGAAGAATTACTCGAAGAGAAAGGGGGTCCTTGACTACCCCCATCCGTGCTCGGAGAGGGCTTGAGTCAAATTTTGCCCATGTTGAAATGGGTTCATTAACACAGTAGGCTATTATTGTGCCAATAATGTTTGGGCCTCCACAAGCCAAGGGCACTGGTGAGTCAGGTGGTCTTCCATGCACAAGTTACACAGATACTTTGACTTCTTATTTTTTGTGTTTCCCCCACCAGCATTATTGGTAGGTTTCTTATCCCCCTTTCCCTTCTTTCATTGTTTCTTCTTTCCATCAGGATGCTAGGTGGCCTTCAGGTTTGTCGTTTGCACACTATGTAGATACAATGTTTGGGTAGGGGGGGCAGCCAGACCAGTGGTCTGGCTGGCCACTTTCTGTTGTATCAACAATTGATGAAATTGTTTTGATAGTTGATCAGTGGGATTTTTTGTGTTGAACCAAAAATACCATCAGGATGTGGTCCAGCTCTCTGTCTGGTCTTGTCAAGTTTTGAGCGTGGTGCATCTGGAAAATTTTTGTAAAGAAAACTAGACTGAGAGTAAATCAACTCTAGTTGTTGAGCTCTCATTCTTGCGTCTTATTCGGAAAATACTCCCGACGTTGCGACATATTTGGATAACTGAGTTACCAAACACTTAAGGAACCACTCAAGTAGGAATGTTGGTGGTACTGGCACTTTAATCAAACTCTTCCATCATCTCCATTCTCGAATGTGATTGGAGATATGGTCCACCTTTGTCTCCTCAAAATTGGCCAACAATTCAGTGTCGTCGTCGTATCTCACAGGTAATTGGAAATGGTTTAAGAAATCCATTGCCAATTCGCCGAAGGAAGAGTATCTCGAGCGTTCGAGCTCAATGTACCATTTCACAACAATCCCTATGAGAGTGTGTTGAAACAAACGCAACTGGACAGAGTCATCTTTCAACAAATTGGATGAGCAACAAATATGAAATGTAGTCACACGATCGCCTGGAGATTCATTAGGCTTAGCTTCGAACTTTGGAATATACGAAGGAAAATTGGTCAGCATAGTAGGCCAACGTGGATCATGATAGATAGGGTCATTCAATAACCTTGTAAATTCTGGCAAATGCAAATTTGCCAGAAACGGTAGTTTGGGTTGTTGATTATAACCATGGAAAAAGGGGCCTGGAGTTTGATTGGCACTAGGTTTCCAGGAAAATTTAGGTTGTTGGCCAGGGTTCTGGTAAAAACCATGGCCATGACCAGCGTACAGATTCTGTGCTTGTTGAGATAGTAGGAGCATCATCAGTGAGCCTGTAAAGAAAGCACAAAGGCAAGGACAGTTGGAATTGCACCATCACATATTTTGAGACATTTTAAATTTGAATGAAGGAACATTAATGTAATAGATAGGAGAACGTATTTGCATTTATATTTTGTAGATTGTAAACAAATCTTGAGCATTGCTCTCATCTGTCGGATATGGATGAATTTAATTGTAATGAATGTAAAGTAGGTAGCCTTAATTCTGATTAGATAGCTAGAGCTGAAAGAGGGAAAACTCCAGAAATCTCCCTCATAAGAAGGGTATTGTAATAAAAAATTCTCATTGTAAGCTGTAGAGCCGTAGAGAGCATAGAGAAGAACAAAGATTCTAGGATTTTATAAGCAGATATTTGTTTCTATTGAACCATGTATAGGAGCACTGGAATTAATATTAAAATTCTTTAACTCCATTTCATGGTGTTGTGGTAGTTGTTGTTTACATCTATTTTAATGGTATGTTTACAGTTTTGCTTATGTTCTCTGTTATGCATTTGTTTCAATGCTATATCTGTGTACGCTCTTGATTTCATGTTGAATGTATGAAGTCTATGAGAGGAGAAGTATGAGCTTCAATTGTTTCTTTTCCTAAGGATTCCTGCAAGGAGTGCAGTGAAAGTACGCATAGAGTGCGTTGACAGGGTTCTGAGTTTTATCTCAGAAAAGCTCAGGAAGGATATCGTTGTTCTCATACCAGTAGAAGTGCAGGTGTAGCACAAGAGCCATGCAAGGTGTGCATCGAAGAATCAAAGCCGCAAACTTTTCCAACCAAGGAGAAAGGTTGAAGAACTGTTGTTGCAGAGAAGTGCACAGAGTTGAAGAGTGAAATAACCAAGGGTTATTATGAATGTCGCAAGGTGTGCTTGTAGGGATTCCTTAGATTCCAGGAGTTACAGTGAGAGTCCAAATTTAGAAGGGTTAGAACCTTTGAAGTGTTTGAAGGAAGAACAAGGTCTGGAGTCACCTCGCAGAAGCTAAGATCAAAAGGAAAAACGCCAAGGTAATTGGGAAAAATTCTTTGGGAAGTCTGAACGGACGGTCGAAATTATGAGAGGGAGAATCATTGAAGTTCCGTGGGTCGTTGGATCTTGTAGACCAGCAGGGAGATTAAGGCTGAGTGTCTTTAAACACTGATAATCTCAGGAGGGATAGTGGTCGTTGGATCCAGATCAACAAGGATCGTTGATCGTGTGCTTAAATTCTCCATTTCGGAAGTCGGGGTGTTGAGGATGTTGTGACTCGGATTCAAGAGTTGTGAATTCCCAATTCATGAAGTCCTGATAGAATTAGGACTATCATATTATGAAATTTTAGAGCTATTGACTGTGATGAGGAGTCATCACGATTTTGGATATCGGTGAAGGGTGTTGCTGCATTTCAAATCACCGATAAGAGAAATTCTGAAGTGCCAAAATATTTGGGCCGTAGGATTTAGATAGAGGTCACATCAAGTAAATTAAAGGGAGGAGTCAAAGGACCCATTATCCTTTCAGGGTTTTGGGGATTGACGAGTCAGAGGGACTCACATCAGTGATCGTGAAGTTGTGAAAACCGAAATACTTCTCGGGTGCAGATTGTGGTCACATCAGTTGGTCACGTTGATGAGAGTTGGCACTTGGTGATTATTTGTATAGGCATAGCTCCTAAGAAGGACCCATGGATAGAAACTTGTGTGTGGAGTATTCCTGTGGGGAATTAAAGAGGCAATCAGACTAAAAAGGGGGAGATTAAGAATGATCCTAGACCAAGAGGTCATGCAGAACCTACTGAGGTAGGGGTTCTTCATCATGTGGTATCAGAGCACGGATTTTAAATTATGCAAGGAACATATTTGAACAATGCTGCCTAGAAGATGTCAAGATAGACCAATGCCCGATCCAGCTGTGGAAAGGGAAATGAGAGAACTTCGTGCTCGATTAGATTCTATGGATACAACACAGAGATGGACAATTGATGCTAGAGATGTTAGTGAAGATGAAAGAGAAAATGAGGTTGGAGTTACAGAAGAAGTCACAGTCGAAGATGCTGCAGAATAATGTCTATTCAGAGTTGTTGCAAGAATAGGAGCCAGGGAAAATATGGACATTCTGATGTATGAAGGAAACTTAGATGTTGAGGAGATGCTAGATTGGTTTAGAGATTTGGATAAGTACTTCGATTATGAAGATATCAAAGAGGATAAGAAAGTCAAACATGTCATCACTAGACTTAAAGGGCATGCAGAACTATGATGGGATGAACTGCAGGCTGATAGGCATTGCAAAGGAAAGAAAAAAATCAAAAGCTGGGACAGGATGGTTGCAAATATGAAAGCCAAGTTTATACCCATGGATTACCAAATTAATTTATGTCGAATAATGCAGAATTTGAACAGAAAGGGATGATATCGAAGGAGTACACTGAGGAGTTTTGCAGGTTAAACATCAGAGCAAGTCATTGAGAAAAGGTCACCAGATACCTGAATGGATTGAGACATGATATTCAGGATGAAATAAGAATGCTGACCATCAAGAATGTGGAAGATTCTTATCAAATGGCTTTGAAGGCTGAAGAAAAATTAGCCCGAGAGCAAGGTCAAATAGGGCGAGGTAGAACTCAAAGCAAAGGCAAAGAAATTGCCCAAGATAGAGTAAAGAAGCCTAAGGAGGAAGAAAAGAAACCCCATACTCATCCAGAAAGAGGAGGAAGTTCACAGGGAAGACAGTATGCTGACAGGAATACTTTTTCTTGAGCCAGAGGAAGAGGAAGAGGCAGAGGTGGTGAGGTAAAGTGTTTTTTCTGTGGGAAAATTGAACACAATTCTTTTGAATGTCTTGATAGAAAAAGAGACGGAGGTGAAGCTCACATTTCAAAAGCATAGAAGAGAAATGTTGAGGTAAAATATGCAGAAGATGGAATATCATTAATGATGAGGAAAGTTCTCTTAAAGCCAGAAAAGGAGGTATAAAATCTAGTCTAGAGAAACAACTTATTTAGAACTTCTTGAAATACCAAGGACAAGGTATGCAAGGTGATAGTGGACAGTGGAAGTACAGATAATTTAGTCTCCACAAAAATGGTGAAAAAGCTGTAATTGGAGACAGTTGCACATCCGAGCCCATACAAAGTCTCGTGGTTGCAAAAAGGACATCAAGTAAAAGTCACTAAACAATGTTTAGTTGAATTTAAGATAGGGGGTTACAGAGATGAAATTTTATGTGATGTTATTCCCATGGATTTCTGTCATCTTTTGTTGGGTAGACCATGGAAATATGATAGAAATGTTGTTCATGATGGGAGAAGGAACACTTACACCTTGGAGAAGAATGGTAGGATGCATATGCTGCTACCAATTGAAGATAAGAAGGTGAAAGAAGAAATAAGAAATATTATAATTCTCATGAGTGGGAAGGAACTTCTTGAGGAAGTCAAGAAAGAAGAAGACATAGTTTTTTGTAGTGAGAAAACTCAGAGTCATTTTGATGAGTACCAAGATATATGATCTACTAAAGGAAATTCAAGAACTTCTAGAGAAGTTTGATGATATAGTAGTGGACGAATTACCTTGTTCATTACCACCTATCAAAAGTATAAGCCATCATATTGATATTATACCTGGAGCGAGTTTACCAAACAAAGAAGCATATAGATTGACACCGCAAGAGAATGAAGAGGTCAAGAAGCAAGTTCAGGATTTAATAGACAAAGGGTTGGTTAGAGAAATCTTGAGTCCATGCACTATACCAACAGTGTTAAGTTCAAAAATGGATGGTGGTTGGAGAATGTGTTCAGAATCAAGGGCTATAAACAAGATTACCATCAAGTATATATTTCCTTTACCCATGATGGATGACTTGATGGATTGCTTAAGTGGAGCAAAGTTTTTTTCAAAAATTGATTTGAAAAGAGGATATCATCAGATTCGGATGAGAGAAGGTCATGAATGGAAGACAACATTCAAAACGAATGAAGGGCTATATGAATGGCTTGTCATGCCATTTGGTTTGATGAGCACGTCGAGTACTTTCATGAGGTTCATGAATGAAGTCTTGAAAGATTTCATTGGTAAGTTTGTGATTGTGTATCTTGATTATATACTGATCTTCAATGAGACCGAGGAAGAACACTTGAGACACTTGACTCTAGTAATGAAGAGGTTGCAACAAGAGAAATTGTTGATAAATCTGAAGAAGCCGTCTTTCATGAAGAAAGAGCTCATTTATTTGGGGGTTTTGATCTCTTCGAATGAGTTGAAGATGGATCCTGAAAAAGTAAAAGAAATCAGAGATTGGCCATCGCCAAAGAATATCTTTGAAGTTCGAAGCTTCCATGGATTAGATAGTTTTTACAGGAAGTTCATGAGGAATTTTAGTGGAATTTATGCACCAATGATGGACACAGTCAAGAAAATACATAAATCTTTTCATTGGACGGAGGAAGAAAATTAAATTTTTAAGTTGTTGAAGGAGAAAATAACTGGACAACCAGTTCTGGGTCTGCCAGATTTTAGTAAAACATTCCAAGTCGGATGTGACGCAAGTGGACTTGCGATTGGAGAATTCTTAAGTCAATACAATAGGCCGATTGCATACTTCAGTGAGAATATGAACGATGCAAATATGAAATATTCCACGTATGACAAGGAATTTTATGCAGTCATACATGTGCTGAAGAAATGGAGGAATTACTTGATTCTGAAGGTGTTTGTCTTGTATAGCGATAACCATGCTTTGCAATTCATAACTCGACAGGAAAACTTGAACCAGAAACATGAAAAATGGGTCGAATATATACAGAAATTTACTTTTGTTATAAATCACATTTATGGAACTGCTAACAAGGTTGTTGATGCATTGAGCAGGAAATGTTTGATTCTACAAGAGTTTCGTGTGAAGACCTTAGGTTTTGACAACCTTAAGGACATGTACATAGATGATCCATATTTTAAAGATGCTTATGAAGCATGTGAGAATCCATTTCTCCGAGATAGAAGCCAATGGATCAAATATTTGATTCTGGATGGACTATTATTCAAGGGAAATCAATTGTGTATTCTGAAGAGTTCTATGAGAGAGAATATTCTGAAGGAAAAACATAATGGAGGATTGGTTGGACATTTCATCCATGACAAAACATTCACGCAACTGAACAACTTATATTATTGACCAGGTATGAGGACAGATGTCAAGAAATTTGTGAAAAAATGCAGAATTTGCCAGCATGCAAAGGGGAAAAGACAAAATACAGGATTGTTTCAACCATTTCCAGTACCAGAGAGGCCATGGGATGTGGTAAGCATGGATTTTGTTTTAGGAATTCCAAGGAAATAGAGGGGTTGTGACTCCATATTTGTGGTGGTCTATAAATTTTATAAAATGGCACATTTCATACCATGTCAGAAAACCAGTGATGCAACTCACATTGCAAATCTATTTTTCAAAGAAGTTGTTAGACTTCACGGCTTACCTAGAAGTATTGTTTCAGATAGAGATACCAAATTTGTTGGTCATTTCTGGAGGACACTATGGAAGAAGTTGGGGACATAATTGTCTTTCAACTTAGCATATCACCCTCAAACAGATGGGTAGAACGAGGTAGTGAACCGAAGTCTGGGAGATTTATTGAGGAGTTTAGTAGTTGAACATCGCAGTCAGTATGATCATATTCTTCCACAAGTGGAATTTGCATAGAATGATTCACTTAACAAAAGCACACAACAAAGCCCATCCTAGATAACATATGGAATGCTACCAAGGGGAGTATCTAAATTGAGAGACTAAGGGAAGAGAAAATTCAGAAGTGTTGGAGCAGAGGATTTTGCAGCAGAGATGCAAGAGCTTCATGACAAGGTTAAAGAGTAGTTACAGAATTCTAACCATGAATACAAGCATAGAGAAGATCAACATAGAAGATAAATTCAATTTGAAGTAGGTGATTTGGTTCTGGCACATCTCAGAATGTAATGTCCCCCACCTCTTAGAGAGGTAATGAGGAGACTCAGTGGCTTGGGCAACCCCACTAGGTCATAGTCTCACACTGAAGGGGAGGAAAAGTCAAGAAGTTAAAGGTTATATTTTTAAGTTGACTTAAGAAAGGAAAAGGAAAGGAGTAAAAGATAACGCAACAGAAGAATAGAAGATTAACCCTGGGAGTTAACCTAACTCAACAGAGAATTAGAAGGAAAAGTATAAGTAGGAGGCTGGTGTGCACCTATTACTCATTGCGGTTTTGGATTAGCATTTTCTATTGCTCTTGAGCATTCAGTTTGGGGGTTTGCTGTACAAACCCTTGTGAGAAACTCAGTGGTGAAATATCCACTCACCTTGTTCTGCAGCTTGGTCTCGGGGATGAAAGACTCCTCCACACCATTCTAGTCTCAGCCCATATCCATCTAGTGCTTCAAAAGGGGTAGGACCATCAGTTTGAGGGATTTTCTAGAGGGTTATCATCATTCTACATTTGTCTGCATATTGGGACGTCTTGGAGCCATAGGGGACGTCCTGTAATTCAGTAAAACTCAGATCTAGGGAGATCTTCTTGAGATCTGAGTCTGAAACTTCTCCCACGGGATTCTCATAGCCTGATCTATATTATTGGAGAGTTTCAAAGCATTTGGAGGCCTCCTTCATCAGGGACAAACCAGCTAGGGTTTCAGTCATCCAGTGGGGCACCCCATGCAGTGGAAAATTCAGATCTACGGAGATTGAGAGGGAGCTTGGAGATTCAGGCACCTGGGTTATTATTACCATTGTCTAATATATATTCTTAGAGAGTTTCAGAGCATTTGAAGGCCATATTCATCAGGGCCAAACCAGCTAGGGTTTCAGTCATCCAGTGGGGCACCTCATTCAGTGGGAAATTCAGATCTACGGAGATCGAGAGGGATCTTGGAGATTCAGGCACCTGGGTTATTCTTACCATCACCCGATCTATCAATTGGAATATTTCTTAAGGTGATTAGACACTTTTGGTAGCAGGGACGAGTTATTGAGGGTTTCAGCCTTCTATTGGAGCGTGGCATTCTTCAGCTGGAGAGTTTGGCATTCAGATCTGCTTGTATTGATCTTCATTTCTTATTCACCCTTTGGAGGCATTATTTTGTATTAGCAGGAGCATTTTGTAGCAGCTCATATCTATTGCTTGTATGGCCATCTGAGGTTTATGCGAGATCGACCATCTATTGTATTGATCTTACATTGCTCATAATAAAAAGGTTAGATCTTTGCTTGTGCTTCTACATCTTGAATATATTGTGATCTCCATGTGTTAATGAATCTTGTATGCACTTAATAACTCAATAAACTAGCAGTAGTTAGTGATTCCAAGAAAGAATTTGGCTTGGGATCATTACAGTGGTATCAGAGCCTTGATCCTCCAAACCTGTGGAGAGATCGGTGCATGCAAAAGTACAGGGGAATTGGTATGGGCCGAAGGAAGATAAACAACAGTGAAATAGAGGTAGAAATAGAAGGGTCAGGAGACGACCATGAGCCTCAGGGCTTGGCTCTCTTAGTAACTAAATTTGATAAGTTCCAACAAAACATGAATCGCACAGAAAGCACATTGGTCCGACAGTTGGATGAGTATCAGGAAACCAACAGAAGGGGACATGCCGAAATCTCTGAAACCTTAAAGAAAGTTGATGAGAATTTACAGAAGATGAGAGAGAACCAAACTAGGATAACTGACCTTCTGATGCAAGTAACCCATCGAGGCAAAGATCCTGATACGTATGGGAAGAAGGAGGCTGTAGGGTCCGGTGGTACCCATGAGGAAGACATATATAACCCGGAGAAAGCACCAGGATCCGAAGGAAGTCTTGGAGGTGGCACATTCCATGGGCAGATGGGTAGCAAGACCAATCATAGGCCATATGTGCCAGTGTTCATAGATGAACCGCTAGGCCAACACTCAGGTAGCAAAGCTAACCCTAGACCATACATGCCCACATTTATAGATGAGCAAGAGCAGCATGAACAGGTTGAAGATTTTGTGGCACAATTAGCCAGGAGCACCAGAGAATACTACATCTTGGATATGAAAGTTCAAAGACAGATATCCCTAGACCAGTATTGTCAACTCAAGTTCAGAAACTAGCCTAGGATGAACCACAGGGGCAGCTTTGAGTTTGAGCGAAGGGCAGGGAAGATAGAGATTCCATACTTTGATGGTACGGCTAANATACAGAATTCACTCAGAAGCTCATTGATAGATTTGATCTAGGAGATCCTGAGTTACACTTCTGAGAGCTCACCCAAATCAAGCAAACAGGTACGACTGAGGCATACATTGATGATTTCCAGAGGTTGGCAGTGATGGTGCAAGATATGTCCCCAACCAGGCTCATGATGCTCTTTACAGAAGGATTGATGGAACCCTTGAAGGGTTGGGTCAAGGCCTTCAAGCCTACCAGCCTACAGGAAGCCATTTGGAAGACGAGGGATCCGGGTCCAACTGCTAAACCAAAATTCATACTCAGACCACCTCTTAATAGTGGTGGAAGAGATCAAGGCCTCCAATAAACCAGGGAGGATGTGACCCTAAGGGTTATGACAAGGGCTATGGCAGAATAGATGACAACACCAGGAGGGAACTGAGAAGGAAGCAACTCTGCTTCACATGCAAGGAGCCATGGAATCCCTCACACAAGTGCATGGGACGAGGACAGGTACATTACATTGAGGTCACTTCAGATGACGAAGAAGAGGATGAGTATGGTCAGATACAAAACATGGA
>JASDQU010102536.1:171763-210360 GCA_032191745.1 Picea mariana
TGGTCTGAAGAATGCTGCAGTGCTGAAATCCCCAAATTCTGAACCAGAGAGTATTTACTTAGCAACGTGAACACAGATGCGCGTCAATATATCTCACCGGTTTAATTTGTTTATGTTGTTGTTTATGTTCCCCAAGGGTTAGGTATTCAAGGGTTCTACAGACAAGGGTTTGTCCTGTGCTATAGCTCTCTGATATACGTGTGAGGTCCAACAGTAGTACTCAGCCCAATATCTCAGGGCACTAACTAAGGAGGATAGACCGTACCCTTAACCGTACTACCTGACTACCCAGGTACTATAGAGTATCTTCCCGAGTGCTGTTCTCGGTGACACTATAGTAGTCTGACGGCCGATAGGTTTATCTAAAGAGGGCTTCAGGAAATCTAGGTCGATCCGTACACAAGTGCTGTCTGATGCGCTACCACTCGAAGGGGTACCAACAGGGGTTACAAGGGTGGCCAACAGATGTGCGCTTAAGAACCACTTGTATTTCCTGCATGTATGAATCCCTCAACTGTGGGTTTATGCGCGTAACGACAGATCTCTGTGACTTAAAGACGTCGGAATACGTCTCTATCCTGAAAAAAAATACCCACAATTTTTTCCAAGGAAAGTGATCTGATACCACTTGCAAGATACCAGATATATAAAATATGCAGAACAGAAATGAAATGCTAGAAATGACAGAATAACAGTAAAATATCCATCATAATCTTCACAATACACAGAAATGATATACAAAATAGCAATAGAAATAGCACTTTGATTTAGATAGCAATGTTCACAGGCCTCTTCGAGGGGGAAACCTCTAGTCGAGCAGATCTCTGTTACAATAATCTCCAAGCTAGGGTTCTCATACCCTCGCCTCTTATTTATACTAAATATGTCTATTAAGAGAAGCATCTAGAGGAAGATCCTTCTAGAAGCAGAAGCTTCTATTAGGTCTTCTTACATCCGCCTTATTCTATTTTATTGAAAAGACTTATTAATATTGAACTTTATTACATCCGAATACATTGATCTACCTATGTGCAGGTTAGGACCTTAACATATAGTATCCATCTTCAAGAAGCTAATGATGCCAGATGGCTAGAGATGATACCTTCAGAACTCGAGAAACAACTTCAAAATCTTCATAACTTGGGTAGGAGTGTAATATGAGTGTACGACTTCATTACCTAGAGGTCTTCGACGGGTCGTCGAGAATAGACTAAGGGATCTTGATGATCAGGCTAAGGGCTTCATTGATTTCGAACAAAGAATTGATTTGGATTTTTGGGATGGTCGGGCATGAGGACAAGAGACAAACTGCAGAATGGCTGACTCAAGCTTGGTAAAAACTTCCCTTGGAAAATAGCATGACAATTGATGAGACTCAGGCATCATGGTATTGACATAAGTTCATGATGCAGGAGGCAACTCAAACTCTCCATATGTTTGGAAGAATAACCAAACGAAGGAGGACACAGCACTATGTAGCGAGAAAAACTTCCTAAGGTCATATTAAGTCCCAAATATTGATCAACAAACGAAAGGATGTGCTTTGTCCAAGGGCAACTCATGTGCTGCCAAAAAAGAAAATACTTTTCCCTTCCTCTTTTTGGGGTATATTTGATTTCTTTTGTCTTTTTCAATAATTTTTGGGAAGCTTGAAAAAGAATAAAAGAATGCTACGTTACATAGGGGCAACGAGTGTCATATACATACTAGTTCCAAGGGCAAGGAACACACTAATGCTTAGAGAAAGAAGACATATGCAGGAAAAGGACACTCGGGAAAATATCTCCATGGGTCAAGGTGTCAAGACGTAGAGGCAAAGTGCTACAAGGCTTGCATATAAGGCATGCTTCAGATGGTTCAGTTGAGGGCAACATGGAGCCGACATTAGGCCAAAAGACGCAGGAATGAAAATGTGATTAACAAGACACAATGATAACGTCCTTTGATGTAATTTTAATGAGCCCAAAGAAGGTAAGCTTGATAGTTTTTCATTTTTAGTGAGTTTGAAAAAACATAAACGGAGACTACACTGGGGTACCTTTTTCGAAGGTAGTCTAGTCGGTTCGAAAAAGGGGTAAACTAGCACTGAAAAGACATCTATTCAAAATCATTTTAACGAGTGTGACAAAGACAAGATCACTCGACAATATTTTCATTTTTAAGGAGTCTGAAAAGACCTTAACCATGGACTCCATAAGGGATGTTCTCCTGGACCAATTTAACGAGTGTGAAGAAACAAGGTCACTCAAGCATCTTTTCAATTTTAGGGATTCTAAAAAAATCTTAACTATGGACTCCGTGGGGGTTCCTTTTTCGTAAATTTAGTCCCTCAGGCCCGAAAAAGGGTTAAAATTAAAACCGAGAATACTCTTCTAGAGAACCGAGTCTCCTAGAGTATACCTTTGTTCATACAGTTGACCATCTAGACCGAAAAAGGGGTAAACTGCCGCCGAACAAACATGCCTTCAAATTTCAGTTTAGCGAGCGTGAAGGGAAACAATATCGATCGAAAATATTTTCATGTTTAGAGGGTCTGAAAAGGGCTTACAACAAGACTGATCACTATTTGGGAGTGTTGTTGGGAAAAATACCCTACGGACTAGCAAACTAGAGTCATACTTGCATGCAGATTTTGACCGTAAAGAAATCACTTTTTAACCTACCACCCAAAACTTAAACCCCTCTTTCACAATACATGCATGGAAAGGAAATACTAACCTTGTTACTGACGTTTGGTGTAGATCCTTCGTTGTTCTTTTGCCCGCTTGCTTGCACTGCTCCTTCCAAAGATAACCTGCAATCAAGACACACAACTATGCATGCATGCTACTTCTCTACTTGAGGGTTAGAAATTGAGCATAAATTAAACAAACCATAGATAACTCATGCATTGGGACGAGAAAAGTATTCTTTTATTATTTGAAAAAAATGAATCAACTTACAATCAAAGTCAAGACCGACCACCGCTCCTTGATCCTGATCCTGGGCTCCTCCTCTTCTGTCCTCCAACTGCTTTGCGTTAATTCTCCTTTGGCTTGAGGAAAGGATAAAGGATTGGGACAATGGATTTGGAAAATGGGAAGAGTTTCTTTGCTATATTTTTCCTCTTCCAAATGGTACCCCTACCCCTTCTTTTATAGGCCAGAAGGAGCTAGGGTTTTGGATGAACTCTCGGCCATGCATGGCCGGGAGTTTCAGTTAACTGACCCATAGCTTTTTGTTCCATCAACAACTTTCCTGTTTTTGTGCTTTGTTAGGTACACGTGGGCTGTAGTGGGCTTGCCAGCGTGCACACACATGCAGTAATGGGTTAGGGCGCATGGGCCTTGACACAAGAGGATTTTCAAAGAGGTTGTTCAACATATGTTTTGGCAATGAAGGGATATGAGTTGAACCGATGCCAGATAAGCATGTGTGGTGCAATTTAGAGTTATAATAGATGCCCCCTAATGTGTGAGGTTAGAAGAGCATCTGATGGCCGATATACATTACCAATATTTTACCAATCTGTACTGATGTGCTGAATGAGTGAGCCCAAGGATCAGGAACCCGGAGGTGCCATTTGCAAAATAACAAATGTCTCACCAAGGCGGGCATACCCATGCTCGGGATAAAATAGAACCATGGATACCAATCAAATACATTGTATATCCATGTCAAATAACTATAAAGAGTAGCCGCGAATAATACACAGTGGAGCTACATCTCGAAATCAGAAAGATATACATATAGAGTATCCATCTTCTAGCAGCTAATTTGGCCTGATGGTTGTACTTCAGAGCTCGAACAACAACTTCAAAATCTTCTAAAACTCGGGTAGGAGTGTAATATGAGTGTACGACTGCACTACCTAGAGGTCTTCAACGGCTCATCGGTTATGGACTTGATAATCTTGATGATTGGACTGAAGGCTTTAGTGATTTCGAACAAGGACTTGATTGGACATTCAAGATGGCCGGGTATGCAGATAAGAGACATATTGCAGAGGGGCCAACTCAGGCTTAGTGACAAACTTCCCTTGGATAATAGCATGACAAGTGATAAGACTTAGGCAGCATATATGTTAATCATAAGTCTACGAAGCAGGAGGCAATGCAAACTCTCCATATGTTTGGAAGAGTAACCAAACGGTGGAGGACACAACTCTATATAACGAGAAAAGATTCCTAAGGTCGTAATACATCCCATAGTCTGATAATCAAATGGACAGATGTGCTTTATCCAAGGGTGACTCATTATGCTGCCAATAAAGAAAATAGTTTTCCCATCCTCTTTTTGGGTTATATTTGATTTTTTTGTTCTTTTGGGTAAATTTTGAAAAATTATAAAGGAATATTACGTTACAATGGAGGAACGAGTATTGCAAACATACAATCTCAAGGCACAAGGACAAGACTGATGTTCTGGTAAAATGATACTCGGGAAAAATCCTCCGGCGGCCAAAGGTGTTAAGACGCAAAAGCGAACTGTCACAAGGCTGGTGGATAAGGTATGCAAATGTGGTTGATAGAACACACAATGGTAACATCCTTCAATGTAAGTTTAACGATCCCAGAGAAGGGAAGGTCGGTGGCTTTTCATATTTAGAGAGTCTGCGAAAGCATAAAAGGAGACTCCGTTGGGGTACCTTTTTCGACAATAGTCTAGTCGGTTCGAAAAAGGGATAAACTAGCACCGATTAGACGTCAATTCAAAACCATTTTAACAAGTGTGACAAGAACAAGATCACTCGGCTATTTTTTCACTTTTAAGGAGTCTAAAAAAATATTAACTATGGACTCTGTCAGGAATATTCTTCTAGACCAATTTAACAAGTGTTAAAGAATAAGGTCACTCGGCGATCTTTTCAATTTTAGGGAGTCTGAAAAGAGCTTAACTATGGACTCCGTGGGGGTTTATTTTTCGTAAAGTTAGTCCCTCAGGCCCGAAAAAGGAGTAAAATTATACCTGAGAGTACTCTTCTAAAGAATGAGAATTCAATAGAGTATACCTTTGTTTGTACAGTTGACCGTCTGGACCGAAAAAGGGGTAAACTACCGCCAGACAGACGTGACTTCAAATTTCAGTTTAACGAGCGTGAAAGGTCACAAGATCGCTCAACAATCTTTTCATTTTTAGAGGGTCTGAAAAGGGATTAAAAGGAGACCCGTTATTTTTTTTTGGGAGTCCTGAGGGTAAGACAAAGAGTGGACAAGACTCATGCAAATGAGTCTCAAACTCGTATTCAGGAAAGACTATACGGACTCCCGAGCCTATAGTAGTTTTAGAAATGACATGGACACCATAATGCAACCAGGACCTACCTAGGGCATCCATGTTCTGGTAAGCTCTACCACCAAGTTGTGACACTTCTAGAGAATATATGATGGTTCTGTGTCACAACCTGATGGAATCGATCCTATAGCATAAGAAAAAGTCAACGAGATGCAAAAGTTGGGGCGATATCCTAACCTATATTCTCAAGTTGATTTTTGAATTTTTTTTTTTTTTTTTATGGACCGTCAATATTTTTTCGAAACTCAAAAAAATTGTTCCAATACCTAATCAAATCCCTCCCATATAACTCCTAGATCACTCTAAATGGTTTTTGGTATAAAGAAACTGATAAGGGGGGCCAAAAAAGTGACAAAAAGAGGCCAAAAAGTCTATAAATAGAAGCTGGTAGCTCATTATCACCATTGCTGATTTGGAAATTGACTCTGGAGCCAAAAGACCCCCTTTGCCAAAGATCGTGATTCCAGGAGCTACAGTGGATGAAACAGACTTCTGCTTGGACCAAGTAAGTACAAACTCCCTTATCTAGCTATTCAATACTTCAATTTAAGCATTTAAGTTATTTTTTGGGTGGGCGTCGACCTTAAAAATAAAATATATATCACTCATGCATTGGGATGGGAAAAGTATTCTTTTATTAATCTCAAGATGAATCAACTTACAATAATGATAGAGACTGGCCACCGTTCCTTGATCCTGATCCTGGGCTCCTCCTCTTCTTTGTCCTCCAACTTCTTTTCTTGAATTCTTTTTAGGCTTAAGGAAATGCTAAAGGGTTGGGACAAATGGATTCGGCAATTTGGTAGAGTTTCTTTGCTATCTTTTTCCTCTTCCAAATAGTACCCCTACCCCTTCTTTTATAGGCTAGAAGGAGCTATGGTTTTGGATGAACTCTCGGCCATGCATGGCTGGGAGTTCCAGTTAACTGACCCAAATCTTTTTGTCCCATCGGCAACTTTCCTTTTTGTGCTTTGTTAGGTAAACGCAGGCTGTAGTAGGCCAGCCAGTGTTCCAACGCGTGCAGTAGTGAGCCTGCCAGTGTTCCAACACGTGCAGTGAAGGGTTAGGGCACATGCCACTTGTTTTAAGAGGGTTTTCAAGGTTTTATTCAGCATGCCTTTGGCAAGGAAGAGACATGAGTTGGCCTGATGCCAAGTAAGCCTGTGTGGTGCAATTTAGGGTTATAACAAATGCCCCCTAATGTGTGAGGTCAGAAGAGCATCTGATGGCCAAAATACATTACCAATTCTTTACCAATCTGTACTGATATGCTGAATGAGTGAGCCCAGGAATCAGGAATCAGGAGGTGTCGTCTGCAAAAAAATATCAAATGTCTCACCGAGGCGGGTTACCCATGCTCAGGATAAAATAGAACCATGGCTACCAATCAAATACACTGTAGATCCATGTCAAAGAACTATAAAGAGTAGCCACGAACAATACACAGCGGAGCTACATCTCGAAATCATAAAGATATACATAGAAAGTATCCATCTCCCAGAAGCTGATTCGGCCTGATGGCTGTACTTCAGAGATCGAGAAACAACATCAAAGTCTTCCAAAACTCAGGTAGGAGTGTAATATGAGTGTATGACTGCAGTACCTAGAGGTCTTCGAGGGCTTGTCGGTTGTGGACTTGATAATCTTGATGATCGGACTGAAGGCTTCAGTGATTTCGAACAAAGACTTGATTGGACATTCAGGATGGCTGGGTATGCGGACAAGAGACATATTGCAGAGGGGCCGACTCAGGATTAGTGACAAAATTCCCTTGGACAATACCATGACAAGTGATAAGACTCAGGCAGCATATCTATTAATCATAAGTCTACGAAGCAGGAGGCAATGCAAACTCTCCATATGTTTGGAAGAGTAACCAAACGGTGGAGGTCACAACTCATTATAGCAAGCAAAGCTCCCTAAAGTCGTACTACATCCCAAAGTCTGATGAATCAAATGGATAGATGTGATTTATCCAAGGGCGACTCATGATGTTGCCAATAAAGAAAATACTTTTCCCATCCTCTTTTTGGGGTATATTTGATTTTTTTGTTCTTTTTGATGATTTTGAAAGAATAAAGGAATATTACGTTACAATGGAGGAACGAGCACAACAAACATACAAGGTCAAGGAACAAGGACAAGACTGATGTTCTAGGAAATGATACTCGGGAAAAATCCTCCAGTGGCCAAAGGTGTTAAGACGCAAAGGCAAATTGTTACTAGGTTGAAAGGTAAAGGATGCAAATGCGGTTGATAGAACACACAATGATAACTTCCTTCGATGTAAGTTTAACGAGCCCAGAGAAGGTAAGCTCGGTGTTTTTCATATTTAGAGAGTCTGAAAAAGCATAAAAGGAAACTCCATTGGGGTACCTTTTTCGAAAATATTCTAGCTGGTTCGAAAAAGGGGTAAACTAGCACCGACTAGATGTCAATTCAAAACCATTTTAACGAGTGTGACAAGGACAAGATCACTCGGCTATTTTTTCAATTTTAAGGAGTCTGAAAAAAGCTGAACTATGGACTTCGTCAGGAATATTCTTCTGGACCATTTTAACGAGTGTGAAGGAACAAGTTCACTCAGCAATCTTTTCAATTTTAGGGAGTTTGAAAAGAGCTTAACTATGGACTCCGAGGGGGTTTCTTTTTCATAAATTTAGTCCCTCAGGCCCGAAAAAGGAATAAAATTATACCTGAGGATACTCTTCTAAAGAATAGAAATTCAATAGAGTATTCCTTTGTTCGTACAGTTGACCATCGAGACCGAAAAAGGGGTAAACTACCGCCGGATAGACGTGACTTCAAATTTCAGTTTAACGAGCATGAAAGACCACAAGATCGCTCGACAATCTTTTCATATTTAAAGGGTCTGAAAAGGGCTTAAAAGGGGACCTGTTATGTTTTGGGAGTCCAGAGGGTAAGTCAAAGAGTGAAAAAGACCCATGCAAATGAGGCTCAAACTCGTATTTAGGAAAGACTATACGGACTCCCGAGCCTACTATGTTGTTAGAAACGGCATGGACACCATACTGCAACCAGGAACTACCTAGGGAATCCATGTTTTGGTAAGCTCTACCACCAAGTTGTGACACTTCTAGAGTAGATATGACGGTTCCGTGTCACAACCGGATGGGATCGTTCCTATATCATAAGAACAAAAGGGAACGAGATGCAACAGTGGGGATGAAATCCTACCCTATATGCTCAAGTTGATTTTTGAAATTTTTTTTATGGACCGTCCATATATTTTTTTTATTTTTTGAAACTCAATGAAAATTGTCCCAATACCTGATCAAATCCCTCCCATATAACCCCTGGACCACTCAAAATGGTTTTTGGTATAAAGAAACTGATAAAGGGGCCCAAAAAAATGACAAAAAGAGGCCAAAAAGTCTATAAATAGAAGCTGGCAGCTCATTATCACCATTGCTGATTTGGTAATTGACTCTGGAGCCAAAAGACCCCCTTTGCCAAAGATCGTGATTCCAAGAGCTACAGTGGATGAAACGGACTTCTGCTTGGACCAAGCAAGTACAAACTCCCTAATCTTGCACTTCAATACTTAATTTATGGCATTTAGGTTGGTTTTGGGGGTGGTCGTCGCCCTCCAAGAGGTCATCCCTAGGAAAACATGGGTTGTCCAGGGACAGCCCGCGGGTACCCACGCGCAGAGCCAAAACTGCGCGTGGGTACCCGTGACTATCGCCTCGACATTCCGTGGGTGCCCCCCGCGTGATGGAATTTGGATTGAAAGAAGACTAAACTCCCCCTTTTTTTTTCCTTGTGTGTTTGGTAGGATGTATGTTCAGTGGAGAGAGAGGGAGCACGAGGCTGCCAATGAGGCAGTGGTTGCAGATCCGAATGTTATGGCCTTGCTGACGCAGTGTGGCTTGGTAAAATTCATGGGCTGTCGAGGCGAAAGTCGCGGGTACCCACGCGCATTTTTAGCTCTGCGCGAGGGTACCCGCGGGCTGTCCCTGGATGACCCGCGTTTTCCTAGGGCCGACCTCTTAGAGGGCAACGGCCACCCCCAAAATCAACCTAAATTCCATAAATTAAGTATTGAAGTGCAAGATTAGGGAGTTTGTACTTACTTGGTCCAAGCAGAAGTCCGTTTCATCCACTGTAGCTCTTCGAATCACGATCTTTGGCAAAGGGGGTCTTTTGGCTCCAGAGTCAATTTCCAAATCAGCAATGGTGATAATGAGCTGCCACCTTCTATTTATAGACTTTTTGGCCTCTTTTTGTCGCTTTTTTGTGCCCCTTTATCAGTTTCTTTATACCAAAAACCATTTAGAGTGGTCCAGGGGTTATATGGGAGGGATTTGATTAGGTATTGGGACAATTTTCATTGATTTTCAGAAAATAAAAAAAATATATGGACGGTCCATAAAAAAAATTTCAAAAATCAACTTGAGCATATAGGGTAGGATTTCATCCCCACTGTTGCATCTCGTTGCCTTTTGTTCTTATGATATAGGATCGATCCCATCCGGTTGTGACACGGAACCGTCATATCTTCTCTAGAAGTGTCGCAACTTGGTGGTAGAGCTTACCAAAACATGGATGCCCTAGGTAGCTCCTGGTTGCAGTATGGTGTCCATGCCGTTTCTAACAACATAGTAGGCTCGGGAGTACCTATAGTCTTTCCTGAATATGAGTTTGAGCCTCATTTGCATGGGTCTTTTTCACTCTTTGACTTACCCTCCAGACTCCCAAAACATAACGGGTCTCCTTTTAAGCCCTTTTCAGACCCTTTAAATATGAAAAGATTGCCGAGTGATCTTGTGGTCTTTCACGCTCGTTAAACTGAAATTTGAAGTCACGTCTATCTGGTGGTAGTTTACCCCTTTTTCGATCCAGATGGTCAACTGTAAGAACAAAGGAATACTCTATTGAATTTCCATTCTTTAGAAGAGTATCCTCATTTATAATTTTATTCCTTTTTCAGGCCCGAGGGACTAAATTTACGAAAAAGAAACCCCCCCGGAGTCCATAGTTAAGCTCTTTTTAGACTCCCTAAAATTGAAAAGATTGCCGAGTGACCTTGTTCCTTCACACTCATTAAAACGGTCTAGAAGAATATTCCTGACGGAGTCCATAGTTAAGATTTTTTCAGACTCCTTAAAATTGAAAAAATAGCCGAGTGATCTTGTCCTTGTCACACTCATTAAAATGGTTTTGAATTGACGTCTAGTCGGTGCTAGTTTACCCCTTTTTCGAACCAACTAGACTATTGTCGAAAAAGGTACCCCAATGGAGTTTCCTTTTATGCTTTTTTAGACTCTCTAAATATGAAAAACATCGATCTTACCTTCTCTGGGCTCATTAAACTTACATCGAAGGACGTTACCATTGTGTGTTCTATCAACCGCATTTGCATCCTTTACCTTTCATCCTAGTAACAGTTTGCCTTTGCGTCTTAACACCTTTGGCCACTGGAGGATTTTTCTCGAGTATCATTTCCTAGAACATCAGTCTTGTCCTTGTACCTTGAGCTTGTATGTTTGCTGTGCTCATTTCTCCATTGTAACATAATATTCCTTTATTCTTTCAAAATCATCAAAAAGAACAAAAAAATCAAATATACCCCAAAAAGAGGATGGGAAAAGTATTTTCTTTATTGGCAGCATCATTAGTCGCCCTTGGATAAAGCACATATGTTCGTTTGATTCATCAGACTTTGGGATGTAGTACAACTTTAGGGAGCTTTGATCGCTATATTGAGTTGTGTCCTCCACCGTTTGGTTGCTCTTCCAAACATATGGAGAGTTTGTGTTGCCTCCTTCTTCGTAGACTTATGATTAACAGATATGTTGCCTGAGTCTTATCACTTTTCGTGCTATTGTCCAAGGGAAGTTTTTCACTAAGCCTGAGTCAGCCCCTCTACAATATGTCTCTTGTCCACATACCCGGCCATCCTAAACGTCCAATCAAGTCTTTGTTTGAAATCACTGAAGCCTTCAGTCTGATCATCAAGATTATCAAGTCCATAACCGATGAGTCGTCGAAGACCTCTGGGTAGTGCAGTCTTACACTCATATTACACTCCTACCCGAGTTTTAGAAGACTTTGAAGTTGTTGCTCGAGCTCTGAAGTACAGCCATCAGGCCGAATCAGCTTCCGGGAGATGGATACGTTCTATGTATATTTTTTTGATTTCGAGATGTAGCTCCGATGTGTATTGTTCGTGGCTACTCTTTATAGTTCTTTGACATGGATCTACAGTGTATTTGATTGGTATCCATGGTTCTATTTTATCCTGAGCATGGGTATGCCTGCCTCGGTGAGACATTTGATATTTTTTGCAGACAGCACCTCCTGATTCCTGATTCCTGGGCTCACTCATTCAGCATATCAGTACAGATTGGTAAAGAATTGGTAATGTATTTCGGCCATCAGATGCTCTTCTAACCTCACACATTAGGGGGCATCTGTTATAACCCTAAATTGCACCACACAGGCTTACCTGGCATCAGGCCAACTCATGTCTCTTCCTTGCCAAAGCCATGCTGAATAAAACCTTGAAAACCCTCTTAAGACAAGTGGTGTGCGCCCTAACCCTTCACTGCACACATTGGAACGCTGGCAGGCTCACTACTGCACGCGTTGGAACGTTGGCTGGCCTACTATAGCCCGCGTTTACCTAACAAAGCACAAAAACAGGAAAGTTTCCGATGGGACAAAAATCTTTGGGTCAGTTAACTGGAACTCCCAGCCATGCATGGCCGAGAGTTCGTCCAAAACCCTAGCTCCTTCTAGCCTATAAAAGAAGGGGTAGGGGTACTATTTGGAAGAGGAAAAAGATAGCAAAGAAAATCTACCCAATTGCCTAATCCATTTGTCCCAACCCTTTAGCATTTCCTTAAGCCTAAAAATAAATCAAGGAAAGCAGTTGGAGGACAAAGAAGAGGAGGAGCCTAGGATTAGGATCGAGGAACGGTGGCTGGTCTCTATCATTATTGTAAGTTGATTCATCTTGAGATTAATAAAATAGTACTTTTCTTGTCCCAATGCACAAGTGATATATATTTTATTTGATTTATGTCACGGCAGATCCCAGCGATTGAGGATTACCCATATGCAGAGATCGATTTTTCCAGAGATCCAGCGATACCAGTGCCTCCTGGTGAGGAGTGAGTGGAGATGGGTAAGTCTCCTCCTATCTATTTTTTTTGTGTGCATATGTAATTTTTATGTCTTTTTGATATATATATATCATGTTTTTGTATAACAGAGTTTTTGATGGGTGAACATTGTGTTGCGTGCAGATGCGGGACCCGTGCGACTTGTTTTAAGAGGGTGTTCAAGGTTTTATTCAACATGGCTTTGGCAAGGAAGAGACATGAGTTGGCCTGATGCCAGGTAAGCCTGTGTGGTGAAATTTAGGGTTATAACACTAGGTACATGCGGGCTATCCAGAGACAGCCCACGTGTACACGCGTGCAGAGTAAAGCCTGCATGCGTGTACATGCGACTGTCGCCTCGATAGACCGTGTGTACCCCCCTATTGATGGAAAAGAAAATGAAAAGAAGTATTGACCCTCCTTTTCCTTGTTGTGTTGGCAGGATGTATGTCTAGTGGAGGGAAAGGGAGCACGAGGCCACCAGTGAGTTGGTTGTTGCAGATCCAAATGTTGTGGCCGTGTTAATGCAATGTGGTTTGCTCAAATTCTTTTTATGTTCGTTTATGGGCACGCAACCAAGGCTACTGAACGCCTTGATTGATTACTAACATCCTGATGTAGAGGCCTTTATGCTAGAGGGGAAATCATTGGTGCCCACCACCGAGGAAATTTACTTTCTGACTGGCCTCTCAAGGAGAGGGGAACCAGTCAACTTCCAGACTTTTCCTGCAGGGCCGAACAAGATCTCGGAGTTGATAGCTGAGTACTGTGAGGCTGGGACCGCACGCATAGGTTCCCAGGTACCCATTAGCAAGATTACCAACTTAGCACTACAGACTATCGTGTTACTTATTGGTTGGATTACTGGCTCAACAATCGTGCATTAGGCTTTATGCGCACAGATGAACTGTGCTATCCAGTGCATGAATGCACACATTTTTTATTGGAGTACCACACTGCCAGAGTGTATGAAGAGGCAATTGACAGATTGTCGACAGCGGACACAGAGGAACTTCAGGTTCGGGACTATCTTGTGTTCGTTCTTTTTTGAGAGAGTTTTGTTCTTCAGTCCTCGGGTTGTAGTACGAGGACATCTAGCCTATTTCCATGCAGTGTGTAGATGGTCAGTGTTACTGCCGCGACAGGGTGGTGGAAGGACCATTGAGGCCTTCAACGATGAATTTTTTGGTTGGTTGTCATGACAAATCCCTACTATCGAGGACTACCCATATGAGGGGATAGAATTCTCTATAGATCCAGAGATACCCGTGCCTCCTGGTGAGGAGTGAGGGGAGATGGGTAAGTCTCCACCTTTGTAGGTTTTTTTGTTTTATTTGCATATGTAATTTTTATGTCTTTTTTGTTATATATATCATTTTTTGTATGCCAGAGTATTTGATGGGTGAATGTTTATTGCATGCAGATGTGGGACCCGTGTGACCTGCCAACTATGCACGGAAAAGGCGTCACCCACAGCCAGAAGCCATGACTTCCGCCACTGGGGGAGCAGCAGTAGTAGGGAACCTCCCAGCAGGAGAGGCCGAGAGGGTCCTTAGGCGAATTGAGAGGAACTTTACTGTGCTCACTTGCATAGTCCCGATGGTAGAGATAGAGGACCTGCCACCATCCATGCAGCCACATGTTGTGGGGGCACCTCGGACATGGGTCTGTTTGTTTAGGCGTTTAGCCCGTGCAATAGATGATTATAACAGAGCCCATAGGCCCTGAATAGACTTGAGACTTTTTATGTGCCACGAACACCTACTTGTATATATTTTTTGAGGGAATAATCCCGATGACTCGTTACTATTCCCATTTTTGAGGCGCTTACATCCATCTATGTACTCTAAGAATTTTATGATGTTTATATATGGTTTTTATCTTTTTTGTGTCTTATGGATTATGTGTGCAAAAATGTATTTACATGTTTATGTCCATGATCTTTTATATATGTGGGCAAGATGCCAATCTAAAATGTGATTAGCTAGAGTATCTGTAATTTGGTTTAATCTCCTAGGAACATGAAAATATGTAATATAATCAAAGTTGTGTTCTAAGAGACGTACCCTAAGGAATCGTCGGTGTAAAGTTGGATCATGAACCTGGTATATTCTGTTTAGCTGTGACACAACCAGTTGAGCATCTAGATAGACCCAGAGATGAGAAATACCTAATGAAAATGCATCACAAAGCAACTCAATAACTGCACTATACTCAGTAACATTATTTATGGTGTCACCTAAGCATATACCTCCAGAAGATAACAACCGACCCTGTGGAGTAAAGATTACCCAAGCTGCGGAGGCAAGCCTCCGCATGTGTCGACTAGCACCATCCGCATACCCAACGAACACCTCGGACTCACATGACATCTGCCATATTGATGAAAGATTACATCAATGACATGTCCATAACACTTTTAAAAGAAACGTAAAAAAATAATAGTACAAAGACTATACATATGTTACAAAACGTTACCCACAGTGACCTTTCTATGAGTAATATTTCTTGAGGTAGAGCCCATTTCTAGGCTCCACTAAAACATTCCCTTCAAAATTGACCAAACAATAAGCACCCTTTTTTAACACCTCTTTGACAATGAAGGGTCCAAACCACATGGGTTTAAACTTTCCTGCCCCCAGGGGGTCCTTGTCTTGGTCATAAACCAGAACAAGGTCACCCTCAGAAAAAAATCGAGGATGAACGGACCTATCATATTGACACTTGAACTTATGTTTATGAGCCTCATTGGCCAGGGCCGCATCGCGACACTGCTCATCAAGATGCTCAAGGTGTACTAACTATTCTTCAAGTGGAGAAGTGTTTGGCAATAACTATACTGCCAATTTCAGAGATGGGATTTGACATTCGATGGGCAAGACTGCCTCCAACCCATAAATGAGTTGGAAAGGTGAGAAACTGGTTGCAATCTTAACAGATGTTTGGTAAGCCCATAATGTTGAGTATAACATCAAATGCCAGTTTGACTTGGCTGAGTTGATAGTTCACTGTAGAATCATCTTAAGAGTTTTGTTTACAGATTCCACCTACCCATTGGCTTGGGGGTAGTAAGGTGAGGAATGTTCTTGTTGTAACCCTATCTTTGACGTTAATTAAGTCATCATTTGATTCTAAAAGTGACTTCCATGGTCAGTGACAATCTCTCTCGGGACGTCGAACCTTGCTATAATCTGGTTGAATAAGAAGAGAGATGCAGTCTCTCCATCATCTTTAAACGTTGGCATAGCTTCAAACCACTTAGTGAAGTAGTCGACAGCGATGATGATATAGCGGTGCCCCCATGCTGACGGGGGGTTGCATGTAGTGTAATCAATCCCCCACTTAGTGAAGGGACCAACTGTGATGACAGGAAACATAGGAGCTGGATGTGCCCTCATCTTCCAAGAGAAGATTTGGCATGGATGGCACTTCTTGACCGACTCGATACAATCTTTGATAAGTGTGGGCCAGAAGTAACCTGCTCGTAAAATATTTTGGGTTGTTGTTAACCCAGATAAATGAATACCACAATCTCCCATATGACAATCGTTGAGCACTATGATGGCCTCCTCATGAGTGAGACATCGATGCAAGATGTAGTCTACACCTCTCCAATACAACGTATCATCGAGTATGAGATAATTCTTAGCCTGATGGTGTATCTACCAACGCTCGTCATGAGAAGCAGAGGTGGGGCACTTCAAAGTCTGGAGATAGATAAGTATATCTCCGTACCAGGGGTCTAAAGATTCAATTAAAAACATATCCCCCCGGATAGGCGATTCCTCAGGCACAACGTCACTTGACTCAACCGGAAGTTCCGAAATAAGTTCCGTGAAGACCAATGACTTCTTGGACTTTGTTGAAACAAAGTCTAAGTCAAATTATTGGAGGATGACCATCCATCTACTGATTTTTCCACCTATAACTCATCGTGTCAACATGTACTAGAATGAATTCACGACAGCAATGGTGGTGGTCTTGCGAAACAGAACATAGTGACGGAACCGTTGAACAGCATGCACTGCTGCCAACACAAGTTTTTCGAGATGGGAATAATTAAGTTCCAGTCCTACAAGGCCTCGGCTTAGGTAATAGATCACGTATTCTGAAAATGAATCGTCTTCCTGAACTAAAACCATGCCTATAGTTGACTCTGCGGCAGCTAGATATAAGAATAAATCTTTTTTATAATTAGGTGGCCGTAGCAGAGGTGCGGTCGTGAGGGCGTGTTTTAATGCGTCGAAAGAGTGTTGAGCAGCTTCATCCCAGAGAAAGGGAACATCTTTCTTCAGTAAACACATAAAGCCCTTGGTGATTTCGGCATAGTTGGTGATGAAGCATCGTAAGAAGTTCGCCTTGCCTTGTAGACTCTGAAGTTGTAAGATTGTGCGTGGGGGGGGCAACTGGATTTTTGCCTCCATCTTAAGAGGATCAACCATGATCCCTGTTGTTTTTATGATGAAACCTAACAAACGTCCTGACATTACACAGAAGCTGCACTTGTTGGGATTCAAGCGAATCCTAAAGTAGCGACAGCGTTCAATGATTAGTCTGAGGTGTGTAGGATGATCCTTTCACTTGCGAGAGCGTGATGCTAAATCATCTAGATAGGCCTCAACTATATGTTTGAGGTCATGAAACGCAAAAGACATGGCCCACTGGAAGGTGGCTCTAGCATTTTTAAGGCCAAAAGGAATCTTACGATAGGCGAATGTACCCCACGGACAAATGAATGTCGTTTTGTGTTGGTCTTCAGGTTTGATTTGGATTTGATTATATCCCGAAAAACCATCCATGAACGAAAAGGATTCACAACTGGCACGTTCATCAATGATCTAGTCAATGAATGGGGTTGGAAAATTATCTTTTGGACATGCCTTGTTCAAATCATGGAAATCAGTACATACATGAATCTTGCCTTGTTTTTTATTGACCGGCACGGGGTTTGACACCCATTGAGTCAAATGAATAGGATAAATGAAACCTGCCTTGAGCAATTTCTCAACCTCAAGATTAATGGTTACTGCTTTCTTAGGATTGACTGGACGAAGTTTTTTTCGAATAGGCTTGGCGTCAGGATACGTTGTGATTTCATGTTCAACTATTTTCGGATCGATACCTGTCATTTCCTCATAAGACCAGGAAAAAATATCGCGGAATTCTTTGAAAAGATCTGTGTAAATCTGAATCTCTTCGGGGGAGAAATCCACTCCAACAAAGACATTTTCCATGACGCCAGGGTTTCGGGAGATGTTAATAGGTATAGTTTCAGCAATAGTCACCATATTCCCCTCAGCATAAATTTCCTGTGTAGCTAAGAGATTAATAGGACATGGCTGATCTCCCATCATGGTAATAGTGAATTCTTCTGCCTCGATTTGGCTTAACTCTAGGAGGAAATATGATCTATGATGAAGATCTTCCCAAGGTTTGTCTAGACTGGTCATTGCTTCAATTATTGCTTCGTCAGAAGGGAAGACTAAGCCTAACGAATCTATGGTAGCAAGAGAAACCTGAGCCCAAATAGGCTCTAGAAGTGGATACAACTCTTGTGCGGGAGACGGATCAGGGTTAGCTAAAGCTTGCTGGACTAAAGAGTATGCTACTTCAGCGGTCGATAAGGGCATGGACATCCCGGAGTGCCCTGTCTCATCCATTGTGGCTGAGGGGGAAGGAAGAATCCACGAATCCTCAAAGTAAGTCGTGCAGAACGATGAAACTTGAAAATTCTCAGCCTTGTGGTGATTAGATATAAACTTGACATTGTCATGAGGAGGTGGGTAATTGAAGGTACCCATCAAGGATGGGCACAAACCAACTCCTACGTTAACAAAACTGGGTTGAGGATTATCAATCATGGGAACCGTGGATGCCCCCAAAGCTGGGTCAGGTCTAGAGAAGGACAATTGATCGATGGTCACTATCCGACCCTTGTGCGGAAACAACAAGACTCGAAAAACTGTAGCAACCACAACTTGCATAGCATAAGTCCAACTCTGTCCTAACAAGATATTATAGTCGAGGGGGGCATCGAATACCTCTACTTTGATGCACACGATCTTCCCTTCTAACTACATAGGGAAAGAAGGAACAATGCCATGTGGTCGGAAAGAATGACTGTCGAAAGCAGTGAGGAGAGTAGGTGAAGGAGACAAAGTGGGCTAGCCAATGGCCTTCCAACATGCTAATGACATAACACATGTCGAGGCACCCTTGTCGACCACTGTGTGGAAGATATTTCATGTAAAAGATTTCTTGGTATGAGCCACTACTATCTGAAATGCTATGTGGTAAGGCGGATGAGGTTTTAAGTCGGTTGTATCTAACATGATGGTACCCGGGTTACAAGTCTCAGTAGAGCCTAAAGCAGTTAACAAGGCTTTCCTCTGAGCAAGGCAGCTTTGGAGGACTTCCAAAGTAGACATCTCACAAGGGGTTTGTGATAAATTCTCCACCACAGAGTAATTCTGGGTGGCCCTTGTGTTTGGGTTGTGAGAAGCTTTCTTAAATGCACCCTTTGGAATGCATGTCATTGTTTCTGCCAATGTCTTCTTGATCTTTAGAGGAAGAGATGGGAGTTCAGCTTCTTTACCCTTCTCAGAGGCGCTTGGTTTACTATAGTCGTGCACTCTAGTTGTTATGAAAGCATCACCCCTAACCATATATACATTTGCGGATGAGGAATTGTTTGGAGGAGGGCAGGTTTCTTGGTTGCCCCCTTCGGCACTTGTAGAGGCTTGAGTTAAATTTTGCCCATGTTGAAAGGGATTAGTCAACACTGCTTGTTGTTTCTGTGTGACAAACTTCTGGGCCTCTACAAGTCGAGGAAAAAGATGGGTCGGGTGGTCTTCCGCACACAAGTTGCACGGATACCTCGCCTTCCATTTTTTTGTAGTGTCCCCGCCAGCATTATTAGTAGGTTTTTTATCCCCCTTACCCTTCTTGCGTTTTTTTTCTTCCCTTCAGGATACTGGGTGGCCTTTAGGTTAGACGAATGCATGGAGTGTACTTCCGACGTTTGGGTAGGAGGAGCAGCCAAAGCAGTAGTCTGGATGGCCGCTGAGTGTTGTATAGATAACTGTTGAAATTACTTTGTCAATTGCTTAGCGGGCTTGGTTTGTGCTGAACCAACAATACCATTGGCATGTGGTCCAACTCTCTGTCTAGTTTTATCTAGTATTGATCATGGTGCATCTGGTAGGATGTTGTATAATAAACTAGACTGAGAATAGATGAGCTCAAACTGTTGAGCCCTCATGATGGCATCTTCTTCGGAGAAAACTCCTGAAGTTGTGACGTCTTTGGATAATTGTGGGACTAAAGACTTAAGGAACCACTCAAGTAGGAATGCTGGTGGGACTGGTACTTTGATTAGACTCTTCTGGTGTCTACACTCTCGGATATGATCAGAGATATGGTCCACTGCTGTCTGTTTGAAATTGGCAAGCAGCTATGTGCCAGCGTCGTATCTCATAGGTAACTAGAAATGGTTAAGGAAGGCCATCGCCAGTTCGCCAAAAGAAGAGTATCTTGAGTGATCGAGCTCAATGTACCATTTTGCAGCACTCCCGATAAGAGTGCATTGAAACAATCGCAACTATACAGAGTCATCTTTCAATGAGTTAGATGAACACCAAAGATGGAAGGTAGTCACATGATCACCTGGATATTCATTAGGCTTCGCCTCGAACTTTGGAATGTTCGAAGGAAACTTCGTTTGCATAGGAGGCCAATGTGGATCGTGAAAAATAGGATCATTTAACAACCTTGTCAAATATGGCAAGTGTAACATCGCCAGGAATGGTAGTTTGGGTTGCTGCTGATAACCTGGGAAAAAGGGTCCTGGAGTTTGACTGGCACCAGGTTGCCAGGAAAAGTTTGGCTGCTGGCCTGGATTCTAGTAGAAACCATGGCCTTGACCAGCATATGGATTTTGCATCTATGGAGACATCATCGGCTGATTTCCCATAAAGGACATAGGATGTTGGGCATGCATCATGTTTGAAGGACTTTGGGAAGGATTACCCCATGTAGGTCCTGATGGGAGAGGCACAGTAGTCTGTCCAGGGTTCCATTGACTGTGGAAAGAATTACCCCAGAACGACATTCCAAAGGAGGGAACAGATCCTTGTCCTGAGTTCCAAGGTCCTACTATATGTGCCCCCAGCACAGGAATAGTACCCTGCACTGGAGTAGACTGTCCAAAGATGGGAGTGCCCCCAGAAGGGAAAGCGGTGGATACGAAAGTGGTGTTACCAAACGTCCCATTCCAAACAAACGGTGATGAACCTACCAACATACTGTGCGCAGGTGTTCCTTGACTCCTGGCTCCAAATAAACTAGTGTGTGTAGGTTACCCAGTGGACTATTGATGCTAACCACCAAGCGAAGGGGACAAAGGAGAAATATGTCCTCCAGCATAAGGAAAAGCGTTAAAAGGGACAGAAGTGCCCCCAAGTTGACCTTGCAGAGGAGCGTTAGAGCTCCCTGCCCCCAGACCCAAAGTCTATAAAGTGGAGTAAGTGAGTGCGGGACTTGTACCTTAACTAGGCATACCGTATGAAAATGGAGGGCCTGTCGCACTAGGTGTGAAGGGAGTTGTGGCTACCACAATAGATGGGATCGGTCCAATGTGCGACATAGTTGTGGCTGAGACCATGGTGGATCAGAATGACGATAGAAAGTTAGGATATGCTTCTCCTGTGGTAGCAACTGTGGTGGGAATGGAAGAATTCCCAGAGGAAGTAATAGCGTTTGTTTCCATAGCTGTGTGAGGCACTAACAAGCTTTTGTAAAATTGGATTGGTACAATTACCAGTGGCTAGGTATTAGTGGTTGGGGTTTCAACTGAGCCAAGTGTGGCTTTTGATTCCTCCGGGAGTTGTTTGGGCACAATGGTTTGTAACCCAGTTTCTTCGAAAGACCCTTGTTGGTCTAGCTTCCGCCTCAATGGTGGCGGGGGTGGCTCCAGTATAACTGGCGGTAGGCCCAGAAGCCTTCATGACAAGGGGATCTTGGGATCCTCCACTATGTGAAAAGATACAAGACACGCTAAGGTATTCTACACATTCAAACAGTAACACACACTAAAAAAGAATCTCCTAAGAGATAAGACAAGCAAACACTAAACTAGTTGGAAGAACAGTTACAACAACCAACACTAGAGCAACTTACTGGTGCAAGTGAAACTCAAACATGGAAGCACCCTTTGGGTATACTCTGCAAAGCGTGGCCCAATGTCTGTCCTAGGTACCATGGTATACCCCTGCAGTCACCTGTGTATGTCCCTAAAAAGATTGGCAACTAGTTTGCTAGCACGTGAACAGTCACTAGGCAGGTACAGTCGAAAGTCGGGTAGACCACAATGAGCAGGGTATCAATCCCGAAACCTGTCAAGGGTATCGAGAGAAAATGGTCCAAAAGACAACTGAGGACCTTGAACAGATTCGAGACCCACGAAGCCCCGTGGAAAATGCAAATGACGGAATCCCAAAACAAGCCCTCGATATGTGTTCTCCACTACGATTAGTCCAGCTTTGGAGGGGTTATCTTCGCTACCTTTCCACACGCGACCTCATGTTTATCTCTTGTGTTAGAGGGGGGTCCCAGATAACTTCCACGAAACTAGACTTCTACACTCCCTATCACAGACTCTAATATTTGGTTTTGAATGGCCTTGGAGAGTTTCCTCTCCAACCTAATCCAAGGCCCTAGTCCTGAACTAGTGTGTGAACCCTACAAACAAAAAGTCTAATAGATTTTAAATTAGTGTTTCTTTTATGGGTTTTCTTACATCATAGGGTATGAGGGTGAAACTGATGATGTGTAAAGACTAAAGAAAAAACGAATGAAAAAAAAAAAAAAACTGGAAACAAAAGACTTTTACTAAATGCAAAAATCAGCAACTTTTCACAAAGAAATATTTCTTTTTCTTTTCAATTGTTCTATGATTTTATGCAGCAAACATACAGGAATTTTTCTCGACTACGAGCTACTTATGCTCTAAATGCACTGCCAAAACTTATGAAACAAAAGACTTCTCCCTAGCTAATGATGCAGAAACACACTCTTTAAACAAAGAAGAAAATGAAAAAGAGATATATTTTTTTTTTATTTAAGTGTTAATAAAGCAACAAAGGGAAAATACCGACAAGCACAAAACCAAGAGAAACAAATTCTGTCTTAAAGCGCAGATTGCAATGAATCGGAGTAAAGACACACAATGGAAATCAAGAAAACAAAGACTCTTACGCTTGTCTAAAAACCATAAAAAAAAAAATTTCCTTTTATGTTTTCTGTCAACTACCAACTGAGAAAAAGCAGGGTAAGAGGACCTAACCTACTGACTGTTCAACCCCTAGACTCAAACACCTAAGAGGAATACTTCTCATCAAAGGAGGGGATGACTGTCCCACCCTGATTAAAAGGTATCCTGTCAAGCACACTACTGTCACTAAAACAGCACGCGTGCAAACACGTGCTGAGCTAAAACAGGAAACATGTACACGCGGTCTGACCTTGTACAGGCTGAGTGTATGTATAAATCCTAAGACAAAAATAAAAACAAGCAGACCAGACCAGGAAGAGGCCTCTGGTATTGATAACCAAGGTCTCCTGAAGGCTTGGATGCTTCTTCTAATAGAAAAGAAAAATAATTGCAAGGAATAACAAAACACAAAAAGACAAACTGAGACAGGAGTGTGAACTAGCAAGACTCGGACAGGATCCAGAAAACCCCCTAAGAATGTATAATTCTGACAGGGAAGAGGAGGACTGTCTCTTAAAGTTCTCTAAACTCCTACACACTACTGCAACCTCTACAGCTAGCGTTCACACACGAGATGTAAGAGGTTAGGACGCAGGTGCACGCGTGTAGGCCTTTTGCAGGTCGCGTGTACCTCTGTGTGTCCCGACAACTACCGTTAAGCAGAAGTCAGGGAAAACTGGTATGAAGAACCAGGCTCCCTACTTGCTTAGACCTTACAGAAAAAGACAGGCAAAGAAATAGAAAATATAATCTTTTAAAATACCCAAAAACCTCAACTAAATCCGAAAACCCTAAAGAGTATCTTCCCCAGTATGGTCGCCAACTCTGTTGTTGGGAAAAATACCCTATGGACTAGCAAACTAGGGTCAGACTTGCATGCAGATTTTGACCATAAAGAAATCACCTTTTAACCTACCACCCAAAACTTAAACCCCTCTTTCACAATACATGCATGGAAAGGAACTACTAACCTTGTTACTAACATTTCGTGTAGATCCTCCATTGTGCTTTTGCCCGCTTGCTTGCGCTGCTCCTTCCAAAGATAACCTGCAATCAAGACACACAACTATGCATGCATGCTACTTCTCTACTTGAGGGTTAGAAATTGAGCATAAATTAAACAAACCATAGATAACTCATGCATTGGGACGGGAAAAGTATTCTTTTATTATTTGAAAAAAATGAATCAACTTACAATCAAAGTCGAGACCGGCCACTGCTCCTTGATATTGATCCTGGGCTCCTCCTCTTCTGTCCTCCAACTGCTTTGCATTAATTTTCCTTTGGCTTGAGGAAAGGCTAAAGGGTTGGGACAATGGATTCGGAAAATGGGTAGAGTTTCTTCGCTATATTTTTCCTCTTCCAAATGGTACCCCTACCCCTTCTTTTATAGGCTAGAAGGAGCTAGGGTTTTGGACGAACTCTCGGCCATGCATGGCCGGGAGTTTTAGTTAACTAACCCATAGCTTTTTGTTCCATCGGCAACTTTCCTATTTTTGTGCTTTGTTAGGTACACATGGGTTGTAGTGGGCCTGCCAGTGACACATGTGCAGTAATGGGTTAGGGCGCGTGGGCCTTGACACAAGAGGATTTTCAAAGAGGTTTTTCAGCAAATGTTTTGGCAATGAAGGGATATGAGTTGGCCTGATGCCAGGTAAGCATGTGTGGTGCAATTTAGGGTTATAAAATGGATTCTTGAAGGTGAGTTCAAGAGTAATGATGAATCAAGCAGATGAGGCTCAAACTCGTAATTAGGATAATACTAACAAGGACTCCTGAACCTATAGTCATTAACGACGGCATTGACACCAAAAAATGCAACTAGGATCTACCTAGGGCATCCATGAAGGGGGAGGCTCTACCACTAAATTATGACACTTCTAAAGAAGCAATGATGGATCCATGTCACAACTCGGTGGGGTCAATCCTATGGCAAAGAAACAAAGACAACGAGGTACAGAAAGTGGATGTGGAATCCTAACTTAGATGCAACAAGTTGGAAAAATGACTTTTTACCAAAGGACCTTTAAAATGACCCAAATATCCAAAACATTTCCCAATACCCAAAGTAACTCTATCATAACATTCCAAAAGAGACTCTTGAACCATACTAAATGATTTTCAGGCTAGAAAAAATTACAAAGGGGTCCAAAAAATGACAAAAAGGGGCCAAAAGGTCTCTAAATAGAAGTTGGTAGCTCATTATCACCATTGTTAATTGTGAAATGAGCTAAGAAGCCAAAAACACCCCTTTTTCAAAAGATTTGATTCTGAGAGATTCAATGGATGAAATGAACTTCCGCTTGGACCAAGTAAGTACATACTAGCCCCTCTTGCATTCCAATTCTTTGTTTATGCAATTCTTTTTGTTTTTTGGGGGGGTGTTGACCTTTAAAAAGGTCATCCCTACGTATATGCAGGTTGTCCTATGATAGGAAACATATGCCCACATCCAAAGAAAATACTACATGTGGGCATACGTGACTGTGTATATTACAACCCACATATACCCTCCATCATGTGGAAAAAATAAAAAAATGCAAGAGTTAATCCCCCATGAATTTGTCAATTACAGGATGTATGTTCATTGGAGAGAGAGGGAGCATGAGGACATTGATATTTTGGTTGAAGAGGACCCTAATTCTACCACCACATTGGCTCAATGTGGTTTGTTGAAATTCTTCCAGTGTCCATTCATGTGGGCACAACCTAGGCTGTTGAACACCTTGGTAGATTACTGGCATCCTGACGTAGAGGAATTCATGCTTGAGGGACAGTTGTTGACTCCAATGACTAAAGATATCTATTTTCTGACTGGCCTCTCAAGGAGAGGGGAACCATTCAACTTTCACACTTTTCCTTTCGGGCCTCACAACATAGCGGAGTTGATTGAACTCCATTGTGAAGCTGACAAAGATAAAGTGGGCACTCAAGTGTCAATACACAAGATTTCAAACCTATCACTGAAAGTGATAGTTTTTCTCATTGGGCAGATCATTGGATCTACAGTTTTACATCAGGCTTCCCGGGCACACATGAATTGTGTCATTGAGTGCTTAAATGCACAAATTTTCGACTGGAGCACCACCTTACTAGATTGCATGAAGAGGCAAATAATAGAGTGTCGTATGTAGAGACACAAAAACTTTGGGTTTGGGACTATTCTTTTCTCTTTATTCTTTGAGAGGGTCCCTAGTCTCAATCTTAGAGAGACGATACGAGGGCATGGGGCCTCTCTCCCAGCATTATGAAGGAGGGAGGCATTGTTTCTGTGAAAGGGGGGAGGGAGGACCATCGAGGCCTTCGAAGGCAAGTTTTTTTCCTGGTGGGCATGACAGATTCCGACCATAAAGAACTACCCCTATGTCGGGATCAACTTTTCTAAAGATCCTGACATGCCTGTACCTCCCAGAGAGGAGCGAGGAGAGATGGGTAAGTTTGTTTTTTAAAGTTATTTAATTTTTATTTCATTTTATATATGTAATTTTTTTTTTGTGTATACCATAGTATTTGACACTTAAGTATCTATTATGTGCATACGTGGGCTAGTGCATCTAGCGCACTTCATGAAGACCAGCGGAGTTCTCAACTAGAGGTGGTACAAGACACAGCCGGTGGACTAGAAGTAGTAGGGGGAACTCCAACCAAAGAGGCTCGAAGAGTTTTGAGACGGGTGGAGAAGAACCTCATCACACTTACTCATACAGTTCCCATGAAGGATATCGAGGCTCTCCCACCATCGATGCAGACTCATGTTATTGGGGTACCACGAACCTGGGTCCAGCTCTTTCGGTGTTTGGACAACACTGTTGTTCACTATTGCAGGGCCAACAGGCCCCATCCTTATCTAGTCTAGACTTCTTATGTGCCGAGGGAACTTTTTGTATACTTTTGAGGGTATAAGCCCTGTGACTCTTACTGGACCTATTTTTGAGGCACTTGCGCCTGCCCATGTACTCTGATATGTTTTTGATATATATATGGATATTTTTCATCTTTTTACGTCTTATGAATTACATATATTTTACAAATGTATTTACATGTGCATGTGTGTTCTTTTTCTTACATGTGTACAATATCCCAATCTAATAAATTATTATCTAGAGTATCTGTAACTTGATTCAATCTCCTAGGAACATGGATATACATAATGTAATCAAAGCTTTGTTCTAAGAGATGTACCCTAAGGAACCGTCGATGTAAAGTAGGATCATAAATGCGATAAAACCCATTTAACTGAGACACAACCACCTGAGAATCTAAATGGACTCGAAGGTGAGAGATACCAAGCGCCAAAGTGTCAAAAAGAAACTCAAGAAATGCACTGTATTCAGCAACATTGTTTGTGGTGTCACCTAAATAGATACCTCCTGATGGTAGAAATTGGCCTTGAGGTGTGAAAATCACCCAAGTTGTGGAAGCAAGCCTCCGAGTGTGCTGGCTATCCCCATCCGCAAATCCAATGAACACCTCTGATTCACTTGACATCTACCACAGTGAAAAATATGACATAAAAAATGACACGTCCATAAAACTAAAAATACAAAAACCAAAAACAAAAATGTACAAGAACTATACATATGTACAAGAATTCATCGGAGGTGAACCACCAATTAGTAATACTTCTTGAGGTAGAGCCCATTTCTAGGCTCCTCCAAAGAATTTCCCTCAAATCCCACCAGATGATAAGAACCCTTCTTTAGAACCTCTTTCAAGATGAAAGGTCTGAACCACATGGGGTTGAACTTGCCTGCCCCCAAGGGGTTCTTATCTTGGTCATAGACCATGACAATGTCACCTTCAGAGAAAATTCAAGGATGAAGAGACCGATCATAGTGACACTTGAATTTTTTTTTGTGAGAAACGTTAGCTAGGGCCACATCACGACGCTGCTCATTGAGATGCTCGAGGTATAATAAACGCTATTCAAGTAGTGAAGTGTCTGGAAATAACTGTATTGCTAAGTTTAGAGAAAGGATCTGGCACTCTATAGGCAAGACTGCTTCCATCCCATAAACGAGGTGAAAAGGTGAGAAATCGATTGCATTCTTAACAAATGTTTGGTAGGCCCATATTGTCGAGTATAACATCAAATGCCAATTTGACTTGGCCAAATTGATCATTCGTTGTAGAATGGTCTTAAGATATTTATTTACGGCTTCCACCTGACCATTCACTTGTGGGTAGTAGGGTGATGAATGTTCTTTTCTCAACCCAAGATTTGATGTTAAATTAGACAACATTTTGTTATGAAAGTGACTTCCATGGTCAGTGACAATATCTCTTAGGACGTCGAACCTTGCTATTATCTGGTTAAAAAAAAAGAGATCTTCAGTCTCTCCATCATATTTGAACATTGGCATAGCTTCGGCCCACTTGGTGAAGTATTCTACTACTATGATGATATAATGGTGCCCCCTTGCTGCAAGGGGGTTGCATGTAGTGTAATCAATCTCCCACTTGGTGAAGGGAACAATGGTAATGAAGGGAAACATGGGAGCGGGGTGTGCCCTCATATTCCGAGAGAAGATTTGACATGGGTGGCACTTCTTGACTGATTCAACACAATATTTGATTAATGTTGGCTAGAAGTAACCGAATCGTAGAATATTTTGGGATGTTGCCAACTTAGACAGATGACTGCCACATGCTCCAGTGTGGCAATCGTTAAGAACGATTTCTACTTCTTCATGCGTGAGACATCGGTGAAGGATGCAATCTACACCTCGATGATATAAAGTGTCCTCGAGTATGAGATAGTTCTTGGCCTGGTGGCATATATGACGATGCTCATCACGAGAAGCAAAGGTGGGGCACTTCAAAGTCTAGAGATAGACAATTACATCTCCATACTAGGGGTCCAAAGACGTGATCAAAAACATCTCTTTTAGTAGGTGACTCTTCGGGCATAACATCACCTGAATCGACTGGAAGTTACGATATGAGTTCCGCAAATACCAACAACTTTTTGGATTTTGCCGAAACAAAATCTAAGTCAAATTCCTAAAGGAAAACTATCCATCTACTGATATTTCTGCCAATTACTCGTCATGTCAACACGTACTGAAACAGATTCACAATGGCAATGATGGTGGTCTTGCGAAACAAAATATAATGACAGAACCATTAGACAACATGAACTACTACCAACACAAGTTTTTCAACATGAGAATAATTGAGTACTAGTCCAACCATAACTTGAATTAGGTAATAAATCGCATATTCTAAGAGAAAATGATCCTCCTGAACCAAGATCATACCGATGATCGACTCGGTTGTAAACAAATACAATAAGAAATCCTTATTATAACTGGGTGGCCTAAGCAGAGGGGTAGTCGTGAGGGCACGTTTGAACTCTTTGAAAGAGTGTTGAGCGACTTCATCCCAATGAAAAGGAACGTCCTTCTTCAGTAAACGCATAAAGCCCTTTGTGATCTTGGCATAGTTTGTGATGAAACACTGTAAAAATTTTGATTTTCCCTGTAAACTCTGAAGCTGAAGGATTGTACGCGATGGAGGAAACTGAATTATTGCCTCAACTTTGAGAGGATCGACCATGATCCTTGTTGTTGAAACTATGAAATCTAGAAGATGACCCAACGTCACACAAAAAATGCATTTATTTGGACTCAAGTGAATTAGGTAGTAGTGACATCGCTCAAAGATAAGTCAGAGGTGTGTGGGATGATCATCTCTCTTACGAGATCGTGATGCTAAATCATCAAGGTAGGCCTCGACTATATTTTTGAGATCGTGGAAAGAAAAAGACATTGTCGGATGAAAGGTAGCTCCAACATTTTTCAGACCAAAAGGCATATTCCGATAAGAAAATGTACCCCATGGACAAATGAATGTAGTTTTGTGTTGGTCTTCAGGTTTGATCTGTATCTAATTGTATCACGAAAAACCATCCATCAAAGAAAAGGCCTCACAACCTACACATTCATTGACTATCTAGTCGATAAATGGTGTGGGGAAATTATCCTTTGGACAGACCTTGTTTAAATCATGGAAGTCCTTAAATACGTGAATTGTACCTTGTTTTTTGTCGACTGGAATGGGATTTGAAACCCATTGAGTCAAATGGACAGGGTAGATAAAACCTGCTTTGAGCAGTTTCTCTACTTCATCCTTAATAACTGCTAGTTTCTTAGGATTGAGTGGATGAAGCTTCTATCAGACTATCTCAGTTTCAGGATATGTCGTGATTTCATGTTCGACGATTCTTGGATCAATTCCTAGCATCTCCTCATAATACTAGGCAAAAACGTCTCAGAATTCTTTAAATAAATTCGTGTAGATTCAAAATTCCTTGGGGGAACAGTCAGCTCCGATGAGAATATTCTCCATGATGCCAGGGGTTCTGGAGATATCAATAGGTATCATTTCAATGATGATTTCCATATTACCCTCGGTGTAAACATCGTGTGTATCCAAGGGATTGATAAGACAAGACCTATCTTCAGTCATAGTCAAAGTGAATTCACCTGCTTCAATTCTTCTTAACTCTGGGAGGAAATAAGATCTGTGATGGAGATCATCCCAAGGTCTATCCAGAATAGTCATTGCTTCAATAATTTCTTCATCTGAGGGAAAGACTAAGTCTAAAGAATCAGTATCGACAAGGGAGCTTTGAGCCCAAGTAGGCCTGATAATCGGATCTAACTCTTGTGTGGGAGTCGGATCGGGGTCAGCGGAAGCTTGCTGGACTATTAAGTACAGAACTTCGGTCGCGAACAAGGGCATGGCCATACCCAGGTGACCTATCCCTTCCATCATAGCCTATGGGGAAGAAAGAGTCCACGGATCATTGAAGTAGGTCGTACGAAACGATGAGACTTGAAAATCTCAACCTTAGGTTGGTCGGATACAAACTTAACATCGTTGGAAGGAGGCGGGTAATCGAAAGTACCCATCAAAGGTGGGCATAAACCAACCCCTATGTTGATGATGCTAGGTTGAGGGTTATCAATCATCTAGACCATGGATGCCCCCGATGAAGGGTCAGGATGGGAGAAATACAACTGATCAATGGTCATGATCCGACCCTCGTGTGGAATAAAAAAGACCCGAAAAATCGTAGCGACCACTTCTTGCATATCATAGGTCCAACTCCTTCCTAACAAGAGATTGTAGTCAAGAGACGCATCGACCACTTCAACCTCGACGCACACGGTCTTCCCCCCTAACTGCACTAGGAAAGAGGGGATGATTCCATGTGGTCGGAATGAACGATTGTCGAAAGCGGTAAGAAGAGTCGGGTGACGGAGGAAAAATGGGTTGGTCTATGGCCTTCCAACACACCAATGACATCATGCATGTCGAGGCACCCTCATCAACCACCGTGCAAAAAAATTTCTGGGTAAACGTTTTCGTGGTGTAAGACACTACTATCTAAAATGACACGTGGTAAGGGAGACAAGGTTTTAATTCGGTCGAATAAAGCATGATCGTACCTGGATTACAAGTCTTAGTAGATCCTAAGGAGGCTAATAGAGCCTTTCTCTAGGAAGGGCAGCTCTGTAGGACCTCCAAAGAAGACATCATACAAGGGGTGTAATGACCCTTTTCTTATTACTGTGAATAATTTCATAACTAATCCTAAACATTGGCTAAATTATAATTAATTATTATATAACCTTAATTGATTACAAGTTATTCATTAATTATTTTGATTATACTTAGTTAAAGTATGATTAACCCCTTGATTAGGGGTTAAATGAATGAGTAATTATTAAAAGAGACATTAAATGATTAATTATTAAATTAATGGTTAGTGATTAATTAATTATTAAATAAAGTAATTGATTAATTATGAAATAAACCAATGGGTGAAAATAAAATAAAAACATAAATAAGGTTAAAGGGGTTACGTATCCCATGAGGGATAACGTAACCCATACGTTAATGGGAACATTAAATTAAAAGATAAGATAATTAATATGAACATTAATTAAGGGATAAGACTAGTAAAGAGACATAAATTTATGGATAAGGTTTGGTGAGGAGTGAAGGTTCGGGAAGGTGATGGAGGCATAAGGGGAAGGGGGAGGATTCATTTTGGCAGGATTCTCATTCATAGAGTTTACGAGAGGAGATTTTGGGGGGAAACATTGGGAGATATAGGGAACAGTGGATTTACAGTGCACACCGGGGCTGAGGGGTTTTGGGCTCAGAGGGCTAGGACGTCCGTAGATGTCCTAGGGCCAGGCGTACTGGTCGACAGGGTGGTGGTTTTGGGGTGTTCAAGTGAAGGTTCAAGCGAGGATTCAAGCTTAGCATCAGTGACAGGTATTTTCAAAAATTGTGAAGTGTTTACTTAAATTTAATATTTTTTTTACCAAATTTTATTTACGCAAGTATGCACATAGATTTGCAAATTATGAAAAATTTTACTTCGTAAGAGCTTGCTGAAATTAAGTAAATTGGTACAGAAATTAAGTAAATTAGTATATATTTAGTCTCTTTTCAATTCTGGTTGTTACAAGGGGTTTGAGACAAATCCTCCACCGCAAAGTAGTTTTGGGTGGCCCTTGCATTTGGATTTTGAGAAGCTTTCTTGAACGCACATTTTGGGATGTATGTCATTTTTTCTCCCAACGTCTTCTTGATATGGAGAGGAAGAGGTGGGTTTTCAGCTTCTTTACTCTTCTCAGAGGTGTTTGGTGTTCCATAATCATGTGCTCTAGTTGATATATAGGCATCACCTTTCATCATATACATGTTCGCAGATGAAGAATTACTCGAAGATAGAGGGGGTCCTTGAATGCCCCCATCTGTTCTTAGAGAGGCTTCAGTCAAATTTCACCCATGTTGAAATGGGTTCATTAACACAAAAATGTGCTACTACGTCAATAATGTTTGGGCATCTGCAAGTCGAGGGAACTGGTGAGTCAGGTGGTCTTCCTTGCACAAGTTACATGGATACCTCGACTTCTTCTTTTCTGTGTTTCCCCTTCCAGCATTATTGGTAGGTTTCTTATCCCCCTTACACTTCTTTCATTGTTTCTTCTTTCCATCAGGATTTTGGGTGGACTTTTGGTTTTTTGATTGCACACTGTGTACATCCAACATTTGGTTGGGGGGGCAACGAGACTAGTGGTCTGGTTGGCCGCTTTCTGTTGTATCGACAATTGTTGCAATTTTTTTGATAGTTGATCAATGGGCTTCGTTTGTGCTGAACCAACAATACCATTGACATGTGGTCCAACTCTCTGTATGGTCTTGTCAAGTATTGACCACGAGGCATCTGGAAAAATTTCGTAAAGTAAAACAGACTGAGAGTAAATCATCTCTAGATGTTGAGATCTCATTATTGCGTCTTCTTCAGAAAATACTCCCGACATTGCGATGTATTTGGATAACTAGGGCACCAAAGACTTAAGGAACCACTCAAGAAGAAATGATGGTGGGACTAGCACTTTAATCAAACTCTTCTGACGTATCCATTCTCGGATGTGATCCGAGATATCGTCTGCCTTTCTCTGCTCAAAATTGTCCAACAATTCAGTGTCGTCGTCATATCTCACAGGTAATTGGAAATGGTTTAAGAAATCCATTGCCAATGCACCAAAGGAAGAGTATCTCGATAATTCGAGCTCAATGTACCATTTTGTGGCACTCCCTATGAGAGTGCATTGAAACAAACACAATTGTATGGATTCGTGTTTCAATGAATTGGACGAGCACCAAAGATGAAAGGTAGTCACATGATCACCTAGATCTTCATTAGGATTAGCTTCGAACTTTGGAATATCTGAAGGAAACTTGGTTGGCATAGGAGGCCAACGTGGATCGTGACAGATAGGGTCATTCAATAACCTTATCAAGTCTGGAAAAAGAAAAGTTGCTAGAAATGGTAGTTTGGGTTGTTGATTATAACCATGGAAAAGGGGCCTGAAATTTGACTAGTACCAGGTTGCCAGGAAATGTTAGGTTGCTAGACAGGGTTCTGGTAAAAACCATGGCCATGACCAGCATATAGATTCTGCACTTGTTCAGACATCATCGGCTGACTCTCGTAATAGGACATAGAAGGTTAGGCTTGTGTTGCATTTCAAGTATTTTGGGAAGGGTTACCCCTTGCCAATCCAATGGGCATATGTCTGGAGCCTTTCCTGGGGTTCCAATTCCTATGGAAGGAGTTTCCCTCGGTCAATATCCCTGATGAGGGAACTAATCCCTGCCATAGATTCCAAGGTCCTTGTGAGGAAGGAATTCCTAGATTTGCCTCTTGTGTAGGAATAGTACCCTGCATAGGATTTTGTTGTCCATAACCGGGGTTTATCCTGACAGAGATGACAAATGACGAGAAAGCATTGTTACCAAATGCGTCGAACAAAGAGAACTACGTCAAACCTACCGGCATGCTATAAGAAGGAAGTCCTTGACTACCTGATCCAAATGAACTAAAGTTTACATTCGGCCTGGCGGGATGTTGTTGAGCACCACCAAGCGAAGGGAATGAAGGAGGTATATGACCCCCTCCATAAGGGAAAGTCTTATAGGATTATGAAGTGGCCCCCATGGATCCTTGCAGAGGAGCGTTAGATCTCCTTGCCCCTAGAACTAAATTCTGTAGAGTGGAGTAGGAAAGGACATAGTCTGTATCGAAGCCAGGCATCTTGTATGACAACGAAGGGCCTGTCACACTCTAGGTGAAAGGAGCAGTGATATCCACGATAGACGAAATCAGACCATTGCCCGAGGTAGAGGTGGTCGAGACCATGGTTGTCTAGACCGGAGATGGTTGGTTAGGAGGTGGAACACCCCCTGTAGTGATAGCCATAGAGGGAATATGATAATTCCCTGAAGAAGTCATAGCATTTGGTTCCATTGCTTCTTGTGACACTATCTGGCACTCATAAGGATAAACCTATACGGCGATGGGTGTCAATAGATCAGTGTTCGAAGGTTTCTATGGACCAAGAGCTTCCTCTCCAAGGTATGAAATGGGTGGTTCCTTCGAAATCAAAGTTTCTTCTCCTAGAGGTGGGTCAGGCATAGTTTCCTGTGACCTGGACACCTCAAAAGACCCTTGTTGGCCTAGTCTTCACCTTAGCGGTGGTGGGGGTGGCTCCAGATTGACCGGTGGTAGGCCAAGAAGCTTTCATGACCGGTGGAGCTTCTAATCCTACACTATGTAAGAAGATCAATGACACACTAGGGCTTTCTATTAACATTGAAGAACCAACACACACTAGAAAAAGTTCCTATGAGATAAGACAAGCATATCACTAGCTATTTGGAAGAACAGTTACACCAGCCAAAACTAGAGCAACTTACCAGTGCAAGTGAAACTAGAATACGGAATCACCCTCCGGGAATACTCTGCAAAGAGTTCTCCGATGTCTTCCCTAGGTACCATGGTATACCCCCACAGTCACCTTTGTAAGTATCTAAAATAAAGGCAACTAGGTTGCCAACGCGCGAACAGTCACTAGGCGGGTACAGTCGACAGTCGGGTGGACTGCAATGAGAAGGGTATCAAGACCAAAACCTATAAAGGGTATCGAAATAAAGTGTTCCAGAAGAAAAATGAGGACCTCGTATGGATTCGAGACCCACGAAGCTCCATGGAAAATGCGATCAATGAAATCCCAAGATAAGCCCTCTATATGTGTTGCCCACTATGCTTGGTCCGGCTTTGGAGGGGTTATATCTGCTACCTTTCTACATGCGACCTCATGTTTAGCCCCTATGTTAGAGTGGGGTGCCAAATAAATTTCACAATACTGGACTTCTTAGCACTCCTTATCACAGACTCTTATGTTTGTTCTTGTATCCTTGAAGAGTTTCCTCTCCAATCCTAAATAAAGGCTCTAGCCTAGACTAGTTTGATGGACCCTACAAGCATAAAGTCTAGTTGATTTTAATTAAGCATTAATTTTAGTGGTTGTCTTAAGTCAAAGGGAAAGAAAGTGAAAGGAGTGGTTTTTTTAAGAGACAAAAGAGAAGATCATATAATGAAACTGGGAACAAACTACTTCTTCTTCACAAATTTAGATTTGCACATTTAAACTCTTTAACCAACTTTTCAAAATACCTTTTTTTTTTTAAGATCTTTTAACAAAAATATCAAAACAAGATTTCGCTCAAGTATGAGCTACTTATTGTCCTAAGTAAATAGCCAAGAACTTATGAAAGGATTATTTTTCCTGATTATTAATGCCAACAACCAACTACTTAACCAAACAAGGAAAGTGAAATCTATATTTTTTTTTTATTATGCTTCCAAAACAAGAAATTTTGAAAATATATTTTTTTCTTCTTTTCTGAAGAAAAAAGGGAAAAAATAAAGACAATACAAAACTAATAAATGACTTCTGGTCCACTTGTGTATCACAAGGAGTCACTGACCAAAACCAGAAAAGGATGATTGGAAAAGACTTACAGACTTGTCTCAAACCCTATAAAGAAAACACAAGAAATCTTTGAAAAAAGAAAAGCTAAATTGAAGTCATACCTAAGCTACAAACTATTATAATAGGGACTAGGAATGGATCAAGAAAAAACATGGGAAGTACAAATTATAACAGGGAAGAGGATGGTTGCCCCTTATTAAAAAAAAATATCTCAACACAGGCACGCTACTGACACTTCAACAACCTACGTATGTACGCGGGCTATCCAAAGCTAGGGCGTGTATGTACACCTGCAGGCTCACTGCAGGCCACGTACACCTCTATAAMTTCTCAAAAATGAAAACTAACAATCCAGCAAATCAGGCAGGGAGTGCTGGTATTGAACACCATAATCCCTTAATGACACAGAAACTTACTTTGATAAATAAAATGCAAGGAGAAAATTGATAAAGCAAAGCTAATTTGAGGTTATACCTAGGCTATAGACTGCAACAACAGAGACCAGAATTAGATCAAGAAAACTCCTAAGAAGGATTACTTCTAATAGGGAAGCGGATCAACTTGCATTCACAAATAGACAAACAAATAACTACGAACATACTTCTTATATATAAAATAGTGGGTTAGATGTTCTAATAAAATATCAATCAAAAACTGAATATTGAACACCTCATATGGCGGGACAGGAAAAGTAATTATTTTTATTAACCTCACAAAAGTCACTTACAATGGTGAGATCAGTTACTTCTCCTTGAATCTGGTCCTAGGATCCTCTTCAACTGTGCACCGACTGCTTCCACATATGCTTCTCCTCTTCAGTTCTCACAAAATGGTTGCAAAATTTTGGGGCAAGGGGAATACAAAAAAGGGTAGAGTTTCTTTGCTCTTATTTTTTTTCTTTGAATGGGACCCCTACCTCTTCTTTTATAGGCTAAAAGAGGATAGTTATCTGGTTGAGTGACCGACTATGGGCGATCAAACGGTTTAGGCAATTACCTGAAAATTTGTATTCCATCTACAACTTTCTATTTTTTGTACTTTTGTCAGTATACATGGGCTATAATGGGTCAGCTAGCATATACATGTGGGAAACAGTGGTGTAGGGCACGTACATATTCAAAAGGTTGGGTTTTAGAAGAGTTGTTCAATGGTGGCTTGGAAAAAGTGGAAAGTGAGATGGCCTGATGTCAGGTATGCATGTCTGGTGCAAATTAGGGTTATAACAATGCTCCTTGTCCTCATCTATCAGCTTGTAATATGATTGTAACTCCTCCTTTCTCTCATCTCTACACGCAGTGATATAGATAAAGTGGCAGTCTATTAAGCCCTAATGTTGGCTCATTACCCTTTAATTGGGGCATATTAGATTAGTAATGCTATTTTATTTATGTCATATTTAAACCATTAGTTGTAATTTATATTAGTAATGTTATTTTAATTATGTCGGCTTTAGGCCATTATTTGTAATTATACCTCCTAGTCTCCTATATATACCAAGGAGACATTTTCATTTTGAATCATCTTGTACTTGAACATTTTAAGTGGGGTAAAAGGAGGTTGCCCCCTCAAAGAGGCTTATTATCTGAAATTATCTCAGTTTCAAGGCGTTGATTACTTTTCCTGAGGTTTTTCCATGCTATATTGATGTTTGGTTCTTAACATATTGTATCAGAGCTCAAGGTCTTGGGGTTTCGCTGCTACATCTGAGACACCGTGGAATTTTCACTATAAAGTTTTTTCTAAAATGTTTCATAAGGAACCTCTTGGAGGGTATTTAGTATATGGATCAAGGTACGTTGGGTTCAAAATTCAGCTCTCGAGGCCTTATACTTTCGGAGATACAGCCTGTACAAGATAGGGTTTTCGAATCATCCTTAAATGAGTCATTGCGGAATTTTTGCTATAAAAAAATTTCGGTAATGTTTCAGACCTTGAACTTCAGAGGCCATTTATAGAAATTAGTAAGGTATCTGTTTTAAAAATTTCAGATTCTAGGTCATCATAAATTTGTAGATACAGCTTGTGTAAGATAGGGTATCTGACTAGTCCTATTGACTAGTCTCAAGAAGGTGTTCCAGGTAAAACAAGAATAAATTCTTGCTGGAGTATCCAAATTGAGTGGGACTGGTTGCATTGGATTGTGGACAGTCTGTAGTATTTTGGGTGTGATTTTTAGAATTTGATATCAATTGTTTTGTGCGGGTCATTCTATACAAGTGAGATCTTCTGGAAAGGCCAAAAATGGGCAAGTTGTGAGGAAGTTACCGTAAATTCCACTTGGCACATCCAATTTTGATCAGACCTGTGGCATTGCAGAGAAGAAATATCAGAGAACTACCTAAAATAAAGTTTCATACCCAGAAGGGTCGAAACTTGGGAGATATAACAGAATAAATATTGTCTAGCAGAACCACCTCAAAATCAAGACTCGAAAGTGATATTTGGCCAACATGCCACCCAAAAAGGGACCTTCTACACCAAATAAGCCTCCAGAAAATCCTAATTGGACTCTTGATGAAGGTGAAGAAATGCGTAGGGACATAAATGATTTACAAAAGA
>JASDQU010102536.1:210418-224897 GCA_032191745.1 Picea mariana
AATATTTTAATAATATTTCCTTGGATTAAGCCCCCACAACTTAGCCCTCTTCCTAGACTCTTAGCCCCCTTTCCCTTCTATTCGAGTTTTATCCCCCTATACTCTTATGTCTGGTTTGTCTGTATGCAATGATGTTTTTCATTAATATTTGTATGTGTGGTTACATTTGCAATGATATGCATGCTGGCCTTTTTAACATCTATTCTCTCTGGCCTAATCACACAAGAACTTTGGCCTCAAAACACATATATACAAGGCATGCTGGCCCAAAATGTCTTAGATCACCAACCTATATGTACATTTATATTTACATTACAATTGGGTTTCGTCCTAGGGGTATTGCATTCCCCTCCCCCTTATTTATGAATTGTCCTCAGTGTAGTGTATAAAAATATACAATTAAAACTTCAAAAATTTCCAAAAAGATGCAGGTACTCTGCCCGCATAGAATCCTCATGCTCCCAAGTTGCATCCTCAGGACTATACCAGGTCCATTGGACCTTTACTATCCCTATGGCTCGATTTTGAAGCTTCTTGATCTTTCGGTCCAATATGCAAATTGGTTGCACTTGAAATTCTCCTTCTGGCTCCACCTGAATCACATTCCAATCAATGACATGATTAGCATCATGTACATACTTTTTAAGAAAGTATACATGGAACACATTATGAATATGCATGGATGCAAGTAGTGCAAGCATATATGCAACAAGACTAATCCTTTCCAGGACTTCGAAAGGTCCACAGTATCTTGTCGCAAGTTTTTAGTGATTTCCCAACTTTAGGGAACTTCGACTTGCCTTCAATTTCAAGAATACATGGTCACTCACTGTAAATTCTCTGTGAGTTCTGTTTTTATCATCATAATTTTGTGTCTGTCTTGGGTAGCTTAAGTTCTGTTTTATTTTCACCATCTGCTCCTCCAACACAAATCTAAAAAAAAACAAATTTCAAAAAAAAAAGTAAAAAGTAAAAAATTATTCAAAAAATAAGAAAACTGCCTAATGTAAAACTTTATATTAAAAAACATTTGAAAAAAAATTAATTTTCTTCATTACAAATTAAAAAAAATATATCATATATATAAAAACATATATAGAGAGTTATAATTATATAACTATATAATATATATTTATATATTATACAACTATATAATATATAGTTGTATATTATACAACTATATAGTATATAGTTATATAATTATATAATTATATATAATATAGTTATATAAATATATAACTATATATATAGAATGATTTGGGCAGAGGCGATGCTCACATCGCCCCAAACCCCCCGCAGTCTAGGACCAAGTCCCGTGGCGGCCACAATACCTGTTCCTAGCCCGCAGGGGGACTTGGGCGATGTCTGACATCACTCTCGCGGTCCTCCGGTCGGCAGAAAACCGATGTGGGGAGGGGGGGACTGGGGAGATGACCGACATCGCCCCCACAACCCTTGGACAGGCATCAACCTAGCCCCCCACATGGGAAAGAATCAAGTCCCATGGTGACCACGGGACCCGGGCCTTGCTCGAACGAGGGGTTGGGGTGATGCACGGTGATCCAGATGGATATTAGTGGCCACCCACCTATTCCACGGGCTCAAAAAACAATTTTCCATCTTGGCAGTTTTTCGGCAGTTTTTCGAGTTCCAAACTTTCGGGGTCATTTTAAGGCCCTAAACAATGTTTTTTGGGGATTTGGGGACAAGTTATTGGTGAATTCATTGACATGGGCCAGTCAAAAATCATTCTTCTCGGTTAGACCTTTCCAATGGTGTATCGAGTGCCCCAAACGAAGATCGTATGCAAAAGTTACGCCCCCGAGAAGTTGACGTATGAACTACCCCCATCCGGGCCCACAAACCTCTTGACGTATCAACATACCTAAGTAGCTCCATGAACCCAGCATCATACTCCGACACCATACAACCACCCTGTTGTAAGGCATTAAATTCATTAAGTTGAAGCTCAATGAATTCCTCAGACAAACACCTCTCCTAGAACCGTTCCTTGAACAAATCCCACGACACGTCTTCAACGACCATGTTTAGTTGAGGTAAGAGTGTCTTCCACTATAGAAGAGAACTCCCTTTCAGTTGGAAGACTGCCCCGCAAACCTTCATGTTGGAGGTGTAATCACGAAGTACGAAGCACATCACCATGTTCTCCAACCATGCCTTGGTGGCTAAGTCGTCTGGGGCACCCCAAAACTCGATAAACTTCACCTTCTCGAGTTCTCTATGTATGCTACTACTACTAGCTGGAGTGAGTTGTGAACCCTCATTGGGCACATACACTCTACCCTTGTCTCGATCTAGGTGGTTGATCAACACCTCTGACAATGTCTGGAAGGATCTCATCATACCTACCACATTTCTCACAACAACCTGCTCCTGCTCAGTAGTCTGCTCATCTCCCTAAGGGTTAGATCCCTCGAGTGTGGATACTATTGGAGGTGTCACACCTCTTCCTCCAGCACCACGTCATCTATTTACCCTGCATCCTCTAACTATAATTACTTGCATGGGAAAATTTCACAATTAATTAGCAATACATCTTTATCATTTAGTTAACATAATGGAAGGCGTAACGGTCCAATGTCGCAGGGTTGAACCCAATCTGATACCATATGTAACGTCCCCACCGTTACGAAATCAATGTAAGTGAGCACAATAGTGGTAATTTTTTTTTTGAAACACCAACAATTAGAACAAGTGATATGCGATAATAACATATATCAACATTTACACATTCTATTATCATCTACATCATTACATGGAACAAATTGAATACAACATCATGATACTAATAGATCGATTATATCACATCACTATAACAAATATGTCTATCCCCCCAACCTACCCTGGAAGGTTAGGACCTCCAAGACACATAATCAAAGATCAAGTCCATGATTCATCTGATTGATTTTGACCATTTAAGGTCTTAGGACTAGCGACTGTTCTGAAGAACATGGAGATATATATTCCCATAACCAAATTAATCTAGACTCGGGACTAAAGTGCAGTAAGACACTTAATCACAATGCCATTTTAATCATTCAATTACTCATTATAATAGACAAAGATTTTCCTTTCCTTTAAGATTAAAAACAATAATAATTCATCAACTATATAATATGCTTTATCTTTGTGAATTCCATCATAGAAATATGTAGATAATACACTTCTTTTGAATTCCGTCATGTAATTATTATTCACCATATAGCAAAACCTCTTACCCTTAAGAATACAAGCATCAATCATTTCAATATCTAGACAATATACCATTTCGATAAGAATACAAATCCATTGTAGTTCACTATCTAGACAAAACTCCTACTTCTTAAGAATACCACATAATTTATATTCAATATTTAACAAAAGAGTACCCAAGCAATTATTTTCTTTCTAGATAAATGTTCCACAAAATTTACATGGATAACTATAATAATCAATAATCAACATAACTTCAATCTAAATTGGGAGTGTAAATCTTGCCAGTTAATACGATTGTTAACTCAACTATATTTACATAACAATTATTGTCAAGGATTCCTTGAATCTAAGTAAAGAGTTAACCTACTATAATTGTAGAGATCTAAAATCATAAACATAATTTCATTGGGACTCCGTGGTGGATTTTAATAAATACAACCAATATAGGTATGATAACATTTATATATATTACCAAGATACTTGTTAACTATGAGATGACGACGAGATAAGTCGAAAATTTGTAGACAAGACAAGCTTGGCGGGATGGTAACAATGATGACCATTCCAACATTCGTGCACTACAATCCTCCTTCCATACAAGGAATTGGTAATGCCCACATTATCTTCAAGACTAGAACCACTTAACATACGCTATGGAAATGACATTTGATCATAATCAAAAACCAATTAACAACTAAAATACAACAAATATTGATGACATAATTAATATCATCATATAAGTACTTATCACAAACAAAATTGCTATGGGAATAAATCAACGTCGATACACAACGAGGATAGAATCCTCCTCTCTCGACTCATATCATTATTCCACTAAAATCTATGTCGTTGGAAATCGACAAGTGGGTAACACTACAAACTCAATTAAATCCAAGCCTGAAGTGGACAAGGCGCTATGGACGACGATAGTAAGTTTATTGAACACATGCGAATTCATACTTATAGACTTTGGAAGGGAAGAGGAATAGAAGTCATACTTATTTCCTATTGCCTCTATGTACTGGCAGTTGCGATAATGAAATAGAGAGGACTATCTGTCCTCAAGATTCAAGATCTACAAGTATAGAATCAGATTATCACACTAACAAAACTCAACTACGAAGTGCAGTTAACAACAACATCCAATATTTACTTTTAGTTCCAGACTGCAATTAAATTTGGGTGACCTTCACGATAGTCAATTCGGGAATGCAATGCATCCTTTATGCAATGACCAAACACATTTCAAAATCTGGATTGAAATCTAACGAGAGCACAACCAATAATATATATAATTCAATCTCTGGAAAATAAACGAGTAGTAGACCTACGAAGTGGTCAATTCTGGGTCTACGTCTCAAGCAACGACCATACGAATTCGGTCCAATCCGGGACTGTGGCTTAAATGGCAACAAAACGATCAATTTAAGGTCCAACCTGTAAATTAAAAGAGAAACGATCTCCAGATTTTAAATTCGGGTCTGTAGTTCGGAAAGGCAACGACCATTCAATTACCCAATCAAGACTTTAGATTAGAATAACAAGGATTTAAGAATTTATGTGTTACAGAAAGACAATTAAAATTCAGAAGTCCTTGCAATATTCAGTTCGGATTGGCAAGGAAAAATAATTCATAAAGACTCAACAAATTCCACTTGAAATTTTGATATGATTTCCCAAGATCTTACTAGATTCAGAAATCGGATTGCATGTAGACTTTTTACAGCGACCCAAACAACAGGCTCAGGAAATCGTAATAGAGTATAATTGACCAAGTCAGATCTAAATTTTTTAAATTGAAAACTTTAAAGATACAACGATATCCAATTCTGGTTGTCAATTTTACAATGGCAAAACAAATTTTAGAACTTCTGGAATGGTACGATATTACAATATCCAATTATTTCTACCTTTCAAAAAACATTTGGATTGATAACGAACCCACACTTTTTTCGTATTCAGGAAGCAAGCTGTAATGACCCTTTTCTTATTATTGTGAATAATTTCATAACTAATCATAAACATTGGCTAAATTATAATTAATTATTATATAACTTTAATTGATTACAAGTTATTCATTAATTATTTTGATTATACTTAGTTGAAGTATGATTAACCCCTTGATTAGGGGTTAATGAATGAGTAATTATTAAAAGAGACATTAAATGATTAATTATTAAATTAATGGTTAGTGATTAATTAATTATTAAATAAAGTCATTAATTAATTATGAAATAAACCAATGGGTGAAAATAAAATAAAAACATAAATAAGGTTAAAGGGGTTACGTATCCCATGAGGGATAACGTAACCCATACGTTAATGGGAACACTAATTAAAAGATAAGATAATTAATATGAACATTAATTAAGGGATAAGACTAGTAAAGAGACATAAATTTATGGATAAGGTTTGGTGAGGAGTGAAGGTTCGGGAAGGTGATGGAGGCATAAGGGGAAGGGGGAGGATTCATTTTGGGGGGGATTCTCATTCATAGAGTTTACGAGAGGAGATTTTGGGGGAAACATTGGGAGAGATAGGGAACAGTGGATTTACAGTGCACACCGGGGCTGAGGGGTTTTGGGCTCGGAGGGCTAGGACGTCCGTAGATGTCTTAGGGCCAGGCGTACTGGTCGGCAGGGTGGTGGTTTTGGGGTGTTCAAGCGAAGGTTCAAGCGAGGATTCAAGCTTAGCATCAGTGACAGGTATTTTCAAAAATTGTGAAGTGCTTACTTAAATTTAATATTTTTTTTACCAAATTTTATTTACGCAAGTATGCACATAGATTTGCAAATTATGAAAAATTTTACTTCGTAAGAGCTTGCTGAAATTAAGTAAATTGGTACAGAAATTAAGTAAATTAGTAGATATTTAGTCTCTTTTCAATTCTGGTTGTTACACAAGCTTAAAATACAACAACCATTCGAAAATGGGCTCATGGATTGAATAAATTATTGTGGCGATCCAATAAAAATCTATAGTCGGGATTTACATTTGGTTGTAGTGATTAATACAAATATAGTTCCAAAATTTCAACACAATTAAGCGGTGTCAATTGAATTTTTGATACAAAATTTTCTCATTGTTACAATAAAATTTTCAGAATATAAAATACTAGAACTGATGTAAATGGTGGGTTGAGGATGTCTTCCAAAGTTTTGCGCTCATTCTCTTCTCCCGCTTTCTAATCATAGAGACTTCACCGGTACCTCCCAACCAATGTTAGGGGTACTCTTCTTCCCCCTTATCCCCCAAAGTCGCAAAGGGGCCACACACAAGAAACCAAAACACTAGCTCCAAGGCTTGCCTTGCAAGGAAGAGCTTCCACTCTTTCTACAAGCTTGGTATCCCAACTCTCACAAGTAAAACACATTCCTCAAAATTTTGATAGTATAACAATAACAAGAAAAAGTGAGATTCCAAATCCCTTCTACCCCATTTGTTTTATAGAAATTTCTTCACTGACACATGTCCCCATGCACAATAATTAACGTTTTAGATTAAATTAATTAAGATTATTCACCCACACACTTGTCACAATTTCCCTAATTTGCACAAGTAATTACCATTTTTATTTTATTTAAAAAGCCAATTTCCCTCACATTCCCCAATGTGTTCCTATTTTCGCTCTTAGTTTTTCTTTTGTTCCCCAAATTTTCATTTAATGAGTGTCTCCTAACTAGATCTTAGTTAGAGTTGGATTAAGAGTCTTTTTCTAGTTAGATTAGTGGTAGATTGACTCAAGATTCTATTCCAAGTGTACTCCTTTTCTCTCATATTATTATCTCTTTTTATTTTAAAAATCCAATTTATTAATTTTATGCACACATATGCATTTTTATCCAATCTTTAGATTTTACTCACTTTTTCCTAGAATTTGATTTATCTTAATTCTTTTGATTTATTTAATATTTTAATTAGTCCCTTAATTAAACTTAGACTTAGGCTTATGTTATAGCAAGATTTGCCTCACCCTTTGCAAATTTGCTCAAAAGGCCCTTTTCCATTTCCCTATGCAGACTTGAAGTCTCTTTTTGCAGTTCCCAGAGCTAAAAATAATATTTTTCCACATATACACGCCCTAACAGTTATACAACATAAGTATACATAGCTTGCACCATTACAACCCGCGTACATCAGGATTTGTGCCCAAATAAAAAAATGATGTCGAGTTTCCATGTCACGTCACGAGATCCATGATCCTTGACTTTCCATATACCGGAAACGTTCCGACACAACCCTTCAGTTCCATTTGAAGGATATAAATGGGCCCTATCCAAGCGATGGAAAATGAGGAGAATAATTCAACTTTGAGAGAAAAGTTACTTTGGAGAAATTATTCACTTCATATTAAGTCTGCATCCCTTTATCTTTTTAAGTCTGAACACATTGTTCAGCCCCCGAGATCTTCCCTACTTGATTGAGAACCTCATTGTCTCTCTTATATGAGCCTTCGTTAGGTGGAGGATTGAAGTGGTGGAGGCCCAACTGGAAGGGACTTAGTTTCTCAGTTCCGAACCGTGCCGACATAGAAGTTTGTAATTCATTCACTTCTACTAATTACATTTCAATAGAAGTACTCTTTTCTCATCCAATTAATGTCTTGCAAATATTTGAATTATTATTCCATGGGCATATTTGTTATGAATATTGATGGATTATTCTATTGAATGTGATAACTTTATATATTATGCTTTCGTTTCTTGGTTGTTGAGGACAAGTTGCAGGGCTATTGCTTTGAGTCAAGTGCTCAACGGTGGCCTTCATTGAACATCTGGACAAGGTAGGCGCTTTATCTTGTCTTGTTAGCATATTTGTTTATATAGCATACTTGAGAGTAGAGTCGATTTCTGCAGTCATTTCCGTCTGTTGTGGTTTACCCCATGTCATAGAGAGACTTTCCTCATAACAAAATTGGCGACCATACTGGGGATATAATCTTGTTTTTGGGGTTTGGAGTGTTTTTCTCCTTTGATTGCTCTCGTTTATATTGAGTTTCTCGTCATCTGATTTCTTGACAACCTCTGTTCATTTTGAGTCTGAGTTTCTTAGCCTTATCCTTGACCTGACAATGTTTTAATACATATATGCGGGTTTTTACCTGACAATCGCATACATTCGCGTGATGTCCTTCTGCAAGAGGTGTATATATGTGGTTTTCTCCTGAACAGTCGCATGCATCTTTCTTGTGTGCTTGGTTGCTGAGTTTGATGTTTGTTGGGTAAGTTTTGATGATTGTCGAGTCTTATTAGATCTATGTTATGATTGTTAAGTGTGTGCATAGTGATAGGAAACCTTTCTTGGTTGAATTTTCGGGCGATGCCTTTCTCATCATCCTTTTTCATTGATTGTCCTTGCATCTTGGGCTGGGTGTTTTCTTCTTTATATCCTACTTAGTTTGTCTCTAGTTGCATTCAATAGAATCTTTATATCAAGCTATTGCTTAGTCCTTGCATTTTCATCCTTTATATTGAAAATACAAAAATATTAAGCATTTTGCATTGTTGGCATTTGATCTTTTGGGTTCTTATCATTGATCTTAGTACATGTATGGAAATATTGCATTTTATTTTGAATTGCATAAGTAAATTGAAAATTGCATTTTGAAAAGCTTATCATTTATTTGGAATTGAAGTTAGGACTTCACATTTTATTCATATTCATTTATTTTATTTGTTGAGTCATAACATCATCAATTTCACTACCGCACCTTTTTGAGTAAGCAAGGCCACTAAAAACAATGTTGATAATTTAAAATTGATTAGAAATGATTTTATTTTCTAGGGTGCACAAACTAGTTTAGGATTTAGAGCCTTAGAATAGGATTTTGTGAGTAAACTTCTCCAAGGCTATTAAATCAACATATGTGTCTGACTAAGAAAGTGATGAAATCCATTGTATAATTGGTGAGGTTAGGAGGCTTTGCTTACACCAGAGTTAAGAACGAGGTCGCGTGAGTTTGGTTGAGGGGATATCCCCCCAATACCTTCTTAGCGTCAAATATATTTTCGGGGATACATTCATATATGGAGATCTTGCTAGGACCTTTACCTCTGTGAGAGGTGGTGCTTTCAAGATTTCAGGATTTGTTAACCTGCCCATACGGTAGACCTGACTTACGACTATTCGTCTGCGCATTGGTTATATCGTGGTTGCTTAGTTGCTTGACATAGGTACCACATATGTTACTTGTAGCGGTTATTCTGCAGGTACCCTAGGTCAAATAAGGGTCAGACAACATACAACCTTTATGGAGGATTACCTCTCCAGGGGGATTTGACCGACTAGTTGTTAAGCCCACGAGGGCCCTTATAACTGATTCTGATACCCCCGATATTTTTCATGGAGTCTCAGACCCCTCTTGAGCGAGGCATACCTACTTTAGGGAGGGAGGCCCCTTTTCAACCACTTTATCATGTTTGTGTGCATTTTTTCTTTTTGCTTATTTTGGTGTGCTCTTTGATTATTAGTTGGCCTTAGGATTTTGTATTGCGTCTTGAGTCTTCATTATTATGGATAGTGGAGCCCCCATGACTCCCTTAGTTAGCACTACCCACCCCATGGTCTTTACTCATTTCATGGGGACGAATCCGTTTGCGTTTCCTAGTGGTATGCAGAACCATGATACTCAACCAATACCTTGGGCCTCTAATCATTTTTATCATGGTATGCCAAACATGTCTTCGCACTTGCCATCCTCTGCATCGTCTCCTTATGTGGATCCTAGTTTTGGGTCTAGGGGCATGATGCCTCCTTATTCTCCCTTTTCGTCTGGTGGGAGTCATATCCCTCAACCAACTCTTATAGTAGGAGGTTGGAATCTTCCTTCCCATGGATCCAATCCTAGCTTCAATTTTCCAAAAGCAAGTGCTCAAATGGGTGGTCATTCTATTTATTAAATCCCATCCATCTATCCTTCTTCCACTATTCCGGTTCCTACACATGCTTTTCCCAAGGATGACCTCCATCTGTCCTCTGGTGTTTCATCCGGGGGGAGTTCATTTTATAGTATGGGCAACCCCCTTCATGAAGTTCCTTCGTCTGGGGGCAACATATATCCTCATATGAGTAACCCTTTTCATGTCACTTTCTCTTTGCAAGCGAGTTCCTCGGTGTCGATGCCCTTACAACCCTTTATGAATAATTTTGGAGGAGGATACTTTCCTTCTGGACAAGGCCATGGTGTATACCAGAACCCTTCCTAGCCCACAATTTCTCAAAACCAGTCTTTCCAGGAACCTTGGTCTCAAATGCTGCAACCAACCTTCGCCAGTCTAGTCACTGCAAGTGATACTGACATTATATCACCAACCATTACTAGTCATGTTAGATATTGGTTGAAAACCTATGTAAGTCATGTTGAAGACCAACAACCAACCGCTGCAAGTCATGCCGGGGGCACAAATCTAGTCACTTCTAGTCACACTGCACAATCATCACCAACCTATGCTAGTCATGTTGGGGATTCATCACCAATCTCTTCTAGTCATGTTGGGGATTCATCATCAACCTCTGCTAGTCATGTTGAAGGTTTGTCACCAACCTCTGCTAGTTATGTTGGGCATTCATCACCAACCTCTACAAGTCATGTTGAATATTTTCTACTAGCCTCTGCAAGTCATGCTGGGAGCATGTCACCAGCCACTGCAAGTCATGCTGGGGGCATTCATAGATTGAGAAGCCTAGATGTGTAATATGTAAGCCCAAGTTCCTTCATAGGCTTTGCAAAGGAGATCACCTTACTCGTTTGTGCCCTACTACTGTTGTGGTACAAGAAGTGTGGTCCTTGCTTGGGGGCCCTTTAGGTTCTGAGTCATCTTTGGTTTCCCAAACTTCTTTGGTTGATACAATGGTCATGTCGATGTAATATTTGGATGACACCACTCTTTGTTTCAGAGGTGATGCGTTTCTAGGCCCTAGACTGCTCCCGAGTGTCCATCTACCACATGCACCTCCTTGCATTGAGCATAGGTATGTTCCACTGCTAGAACTAGTTGCTTACTTGTGACACTCGTTTCCTCCTCTATATCATAACATTCATTTGACTATGAAAAAACAAAAAAAGACAGCCGAGAAAATAATATTATCTTATATTAGCAGCATTCGTGTCGCCTTTGAACATAGCACAAAATTTTGAGTCCACTTTTCATCAAAATTTTGGGTTTATCATGACCTTAGGAAGCTGAGCTCGTTAATTAGAGTTTACTCCCCCAACTGGCTACTCTTCCATTCCCTATGGACATTTTAATTTGTGCCTCCTGCATCACGAAGTTTCATCATTGAGTCTATGCTTCCAGAGTCTTCCATATGTCTCATGCTCTTGTTCAAAGGATGTATATCAACCTGTGTCAGCCATTCCTCAGAAATCTTGACTTTGCATGTCGACCATACCCTTAGTGTTTCTCAGAATTACATGAAGTTGTAGTCCTATCGTGCACCCTGGTCCTACTTTCACCATTGGTAGGTAACATTGACCCCAACAGTCAACATTTCATCATTGGTCGTTGGCTAGGGGGTTTCCCTTATGTTTGAAGACAAGAAATCTATTCACACATTGGGATTTGTGAAGTGTATTGGATTCCATTCGCCTTATTGGTGGTTTCCTTTCCTTTGTCAACAATTTTCCTTATTGGCTACTATTCAGAGGGTCTTTTTCGTGTACCGCTTGCATCTGGCACATGCGAAAGATGCACAGGGTTGCTTGTCCGTGAAAATGTTCTTCATCCGATTTCCTCCAAATCATCAAGCTCCTACTTTGTACCTTGTGCTAAATGATGAGAGATGCCTCAATTCTCTCCTTTCATCAGATCTCCTTGCATCGACTTCAACCCATCTATTATGGAAACGAGACCTAGAGGCTTGCAGTCATTAGTGGCATGTTTTCTTGCCATCGAAAGTTGGGAATACATCAATGTCTCATGATCGATGGATTCTTCAAGTGTTCGACCNATGATGAGAGATGCCTCAATTCTCTCCTTTCATCAGATCTCCTTCCATCGACTTCAACCCATCTATTATGGAAACGAGACCTAGAGGCTTGCAGTCATTAGTGGCATGTTTTCTTGCCATCGAAAGTTGGGAATACATCAATGTCTCCTGATCGATGGATTCTTCAAGTGTTCGACCTCAAATCCTTTATTCACACTTGTAAGAATGTACTCGGTGCCTTGATACCTACTTTCATTATCGGTAGGTTGTCTCACATTTGTTAACAATATGCCTTAATGACTGGTAATCAAATGAAGTTTCATTGTGTTCGACCTCAACTCCTTTATTCACATAATGTAGAATTGCACCTTTGGCGGATCGTGTAGAAGACTTGAAGACATCAATTCATAGTCACAACTTTCCTGAGCTGTTACTATCTTTCATTGGAATAGTACATATGTGATCAGGGGATCAAATTTTGCTCAAATTTCAAAGTGCTCGGAATGCGACGAAATCAGTACCATTGCGTCCGTCTCGTCTTCCTGATTCCAGCGGTATATTTACTTTGTCAAATGGACTCCGTATGGAGAAGATATCGCGATCTGTTCGTCAAGCCAAACAAACAAAAATTTTGGTGCTGACTGTACAGTCCGTACAGTCCGTACGGTCTAACGTGGCATGGCCGTACAGATCATATGATGATGTGTCAGGTGGTGATGTGGCAGCTATTGGTTGGTTGACTGTTGACGAATCAGGAGATGACACGTGTCCGTTTGGTGGCAAATGGTATGAGGACACATGGCCCAATCCATGGGCACCACGTGTCCCTCGTTGGTTGGTTTATGATTGATGTGTAAAAACTATGGGAGTCCGCGAGGTTCGACCCCCGAACCTCCCTCCACACAACGACTTCGCATAACCATCCGACCAATGGACCAATGGTTCTAACTTATTGTATGAATGAGTTTTAATATATTTAAAATTACATATTGTAACTGTTGGCGGGGAGTCGGGCCGGGGCTTAGCCCCGGCCCGTGGTCGTTTGAAATATAATATGACCATGTTATATATATAAAGCCCGACATTTGTGTGCACGCGGGTTTATAAAACATGGCCCATGGTTTTTATATACACCATATGCTCGTGACCTGGAGCGCGTTACGGTTTGGTAATGGTTTAACCACTTTTTTCCCATACGAGTGGTCACATGGTGCCATATGCCCAGGTGCCTAGGCGGTTAGGGGCTGGCGTGCCTTTAACCGTTCTACGGTTTGCACCGTTGGCGCGGTTGCGCCCGGTGTCGGGTTTATACGCTTTAAAATGCGTGTGAGCCAGGTTCAATCATGAAGGGTGCATTTTGTAGATTCAGAGACAGCAAGCTTGAAGGGGGGACTTCTAGGAGGCCTAACTTCTTCGTTTTTTGACCGATTGAGGTGCCGAAAGAGCCCAGACAGGGGTTTTGGGACGCTCTGAAGCCATTGGAGAAGTCGATTTGTCAGTTTGAGCATTGTAAGACATGGTTTTGAGCACTTTTGAGCAATTAATAATAATGATCCATTGGAAGCTGGACCAGGAGATGTAGCCCAAGAGAGGGGTGAACTCCTTTATCAATTGTTGTTCTTATGTGTTTATGTTCAATAATTATGCTGCTGTCTATGTGTAATTTGCATAAGTAATCCTTTAATATATGTGTTGCAAACTGATCCTTTCGCTTTAAACACATAACATTCACTTGCAATAATTTTCAAGTTTTTCAAGTCTTCTTCATTTTTAGATCAAGTTGGTATCAGAGCACTGGTTTTGAAGACTTGATTTTTTGCAAGTTTTGTTTCTGATGCTCACAAGGTTGAAACTCACAAGAGGAGAAGGTCAACTTGTGGAGCCAAGTTCTCATCTGACAAGGAGGAAGAAGATTCATTCACCGCAAGTTTCAGAGAGACATTCACCAAGCATGGCTCATGCAGAAAGTCATGAACATGTTCCGGCTGAAAATGAAGATCTCAGAGAGGCTTTCATGGAGTTGAGAGATATGATGAAGATATTGATGGAACGGAACATATTTTCGCAAGGTGAAGGCTCCAACCCTTCAATGCATAAGGGAGGCGGTAGTGACAAAACTCCAGGCGGAAATGGAGGGAATGGTGCTTCTCCACCACCCTCTCCTCCATCATCATCTTCTTCTTCTTCTTCTTCTTCTACCAGTTCGAAACATCTTCTGAATTCTCCAAAGGGGCATGGTAAAACTCCTTCGCAAATTCCTTCATTAAAGCTTGATATAAAATTTGAATTGCCAATATACAATGGAGAAGTTAATGCTGAGAAGTTAGATAATTGG
>JASDQU010102536.1:229128-247900 GCA_032191745.1 Picea mariana
GGTATTGATGGATTTGTTCTCGCAAATCACTCTTCACTTGGACAATTTTCACGGAAGAAATGATAGCACACTATGCGGATACAAGGAGCAATACCTTCTTTAGCCAATTGATAAATCTCAAGCAAAAAGGTTTAGTTATTGAGCACATTGAGAACTTCCAAAGATTGAATATAAAGGTAACCGATATTCCATATGAGCACTTGATTGATGTATTCATAGGAACTTTAAAGGATAACATTCAACATGAGGTTTGTCGTTGGGAACCCAAATCATTGGAGAATCCATTTAAGGTGGAAAGAAATGTTGAAAGTAAAAATATGGCTATGGCTATGGCTACTAGAAGGACCAATCCTAACATCTATAGAGAGAACAATGCCACTTCTTCTAAAACACCTGAACCTACAAGGTTGACACCTCAACAATTGGAGGAAATAAAAGCAAAAGGTTTATGCTTTAATTGTGACAGCAAGTACAGTAAGGGACATAAGTGTGGTGAGAAGAAATTATTCTACATATATTGTGAAGAGGAAGAAGAAGAAGAACAAGAACCATCTCAAGATGAAAACATAGAAGCAATTTCGTCTGAAGAGTTGACTCCCACGATATCGTGTAATGCATTGGCTGGAATTAACACTCCTCAAACCCTCAAGATCGAAGGATACATCAAAAAGAAAAAGGTAATAGTCCTAATTGATTCTGGCAGTACTCATAATTTCATTCACTATAAATTAGCCAAAGATCTCAATTGCTTTGTATATTCAGCGCTAGAGTTTCAAGTAATGATTGCAGATGGAGGAACTATCAATTGCTTAGGAAAATGCAATAAGATCAATCTTACTATGGGGGAATATGTAATGAATAGTCCAATGATTGATATACCCATGGGTGGTGCAGATGTTGTACTAGGAATCCAATGGTTACAATCATTAGGAATAGTGGCTTTTAATTTTCAAGAACTTTTCTTGAAATTTTCATTGGAAGGAAAAGAAATTGAGTTAAGAGGTATCACAGGGAAACCCGGTAAGTTGATAAGCTCTAACAACATGACAAAATTATTGAAAAAGGGGCATCAATTCATTATTGCACAACTATGCTCACTAGATGTTCAAACATCTAAGCCATCTATTCCTCAAGATCTCCAAAGGATCATTGATAAGCATTCCAAAGTATTTGAAGATATTCCCAAAGGTCTTCCACCCACTCGAAATCATGACCATGAAATTCACCTAATTCCCGGGAGTGTTCCTCCTAACATCAGGCCATACAGATACCCTTACGCCCAGAAGAGTGAAATTGATAGCATGGTTGAAGAAATGTTAGAGGATGACATTATTAGACCTAGCCAAAGTTCTTACTTTGCACCAGTGGTAATGGTATTCAAGAAAGATAGCTCATGGCGTATGTGTCCAGATTATAGAGAGCTCAACAAGATCACTATTAAAGATATGTTTCCCATTCCCATCATTGATGAACTGTTAGATGAACTACATGGAGCAATCTATTTCAAAAAATTGGATCTCCGTTCAGGGTATCATCAGATCAGAATGAAGGAAGAAGATATCCCAAAAACAACATTTCAAACTCATGAAGGCCATTATGAATTTTTGGTCATGCCTTTTGGCCTTACAAAAGCACCTTCCACATTCCAAGGGTTGATGAATTCCATTTTCAGGCCCTTCCTTCGAAAATTTGTGTTAGTATTTTTTGATGATATACTAATCTATAACAAGTCTTGAGAGGATCATGTGTGACATGTTGACAAGGTGCAACAACTACTAAAGGAGCAACAACTATATGCCAAACCATCCAAATGTTTCTTTGGAGTAAAGGAGGTAGAGTATTTGTTTCATATTGTATCTCATGAAGGTGTCAAGGTAGACCCTAACAAGATTAAGGCCATGATGGACTGACCGATTCTCAAAACATTGAAGAATCTTAGAGGATTTTTGGGTTTGACAGGTTACTACCGCAAGTTTGTTCTGAACTATGGAAGAATAACAACACCTTTAATGACACTAACTAAGAAGGATGCATTTTCATGGACTCTAGAGGCAACTAAATATTTTGAACAACTTAAAGAGGTGATGTGTAAAGCTCCTGTCTTCGCCACTCCAGACTTCACAAAAACCTTTATTGTGGAATGTGATGCCTCAGGAAATGGAAGTGGTGTTGTCCTAATGTAAGAAGGAAGGCCCCTAGCTTTTGAAAGTCAACCACTCAAGGGAAAGGACTTACACAAACCCATTTATGAGAAGTAAATGATGGCAATACTACATGCATTGAAGAAATGGCGTCCTTACCTAATAGGTGGGCACTTCAAGGTCAAAACAGATCATGATAGTCTTAAATACTTCTTGGAACAAAGACTATCTTCAGAAGAACAAAAAAAATGGGTAACCAAGATATTGGGTTATGATTTTGAAATCCTCTATAAAAAGGGGAAGAAAATGTTGTGGCAGATGCACTCTCAAGAAAGAATGAAGATGTTGAGGCCTTTCTCTATGCTATCTCGATCATCCAATCCGATTGGATAATAGAAGAAAGGGATGAATGGAAGAATGACAAAAAAGTGTGGACTCTCATTCAAAGGTTGCAGCAGGATTCACTATGGTACAAAGATCGCTTATATTTATGTAATAACTCCAAAATCAAACAAAAGGTACTATTGGAATTGCACACCTCTCCAGTAGGAGGGCACTCGGGATTTTTGAAAACCTACCATAGAGTCAAGAAGGATTTTTTTGGGGATGGACTTAAAACTAATGTTCAAAGGTTTGTGGCAGAATGTTTGGTTTGCCAACAAAATAAGGTGAAAAGAATTAAGACCCCAGGTCTTTTACAACCATTATCCATCCCAAGTCAGCACTGGGAGGAGGTTTCCATGGATTTCATCATAGGGTTACCATAGTCTAAAGGAAAGAGTGTAATCATGGTGATTGTTGATATACTGACCAAGTACGCACACTTTTGTGCACTCTCTCATCCCTTCAAATCTAGTACAGTTGCCAGCGCATTCATGGAGACAGTTCAAAATCTACATGGCAGCCCAAATATTATTGTAAGTGATAGAGATCCCATCTTCACTGGACATTTTTGGACATAATTATTTTCTTGTTTGGGTAATCAATTGGCTCATAGCTCATCCTTTCATCCTCAATCTGATGGACGACTCAAGATAGTGAACAAATGTCTGGAAGGATACCTTTGTTGCTTTGTCTCTGATAAACAAACACACTGGTTCAAATGGTTACCCTTGGCAGAATGGTGGTATAACACTTCCTTTAATACTACAACAAAAATGACACCATTTATGGTACTTTATGGATACCACCATCCTTCCATCATTTCTTCTCTAAAATAAAAATCTAAGGTTCAAGTAGTGGAAGATCACATCGAGAATCAACAAAAAGTTGTCCAAATCTTAAAGGACAACCTGACCATGGCACATAATCACATGAAACAACAAGCATATCAACATCGTAGTGAAAAAAGTTTTGAAGTAGGGGATTGGGTGTTTTTAAGACTACAACCATACAAATAGATGTCCCTCAAGCAAGCCAAGAAGGATAATAAATAATCACCAAAGTACTATGGCGCTTATAAGGTGTTGCAAAAGATTGGTACTATGGCATACAAATTGGAGTTGCCTGCATCTTCATGAATACACCCAGTTTTCCATGTTTCATGCTTAAAGAAGGTTATAGGTGACAAGATCCCAGTTCAAACTATATTGTCAGAACTTGACGAGGAAGGAAAAATCATATTGGAGCCTAAAGCCATCATTGGCACAAGAATTCGCCAGCTGAGGAATAGATCCATTTCAGAGTATCTCATTAAATGGAGGAAACTACCGGCTGAAGATTCCACTTGGTGTAACGACCCTTGATTATAAATTATAATTAATTTAATAATGTAATCCTAAAAGATTAGCTAAACTATAATTATTTAGTAAAATAACCTTAACTAATTATTTATTATTAATTAGTTATTCTTGATTATGATTAATTTAAGTATAATTAACTCTTTAATCAATATGGTTAATGATTGATTTAAATATTAATTAATTCATTCATTAATAAAGTATTAACTTAAAGGTGGTGAATAAAATATAACATTTAATCAAGTTACATATACAAGAAGGGATCACATAAGGATCCCGAGAAGATAAGAGGATTAATGAATGGATAAGGGTAATTAAATGGAGGGATGAGGAATTTAATGCAAGATGGAGTGTCGATGAAGGGGGGAGGATAAGGAAGGAAGGAAGGGTTGGAAGGGATCATTCTACGGGAGACTGTTTTCTTGCTATGGGCAGAGAGCCGAGAGGGGCTGAGAGATGGGTGTGCTTAGATTGAGGCACGAGATTTTCTAGTTGTGAGATATTGATCAAGCGGGGGCCGGGTTGCTAGAGGTTTTGGGCTCGGAGGGCCAGGATATCCGTAGATATCCTGGAGCTAGGTCATTTTCCTAGCTGGCAGGGTGGACAATAGTCTTGGGCAATTTATTTGTGTTTGCAACAGGACTGGACTTGTAGCAAGTAGCAAGAGAGCAGTAGTAGCAAGGCAGTTGGCAACGGAACTTAGCATCAGAACCGGGTAACCTGTTAAATTATGCATTTATTTTATTCTGCTATGAAGTCTTTAATATTTGATGAATCTAAATTGCTGAAGTCACTGGTATGAATATCAATATTATGCTCAATAGGTTTTGCCTTAGTTAAGAAATAAATTGCTGATAACGATATTTATATATAAATATGGGCATTACACTTGGGAAGATGAGTCTTTTATACAAAAGCATCCAGAGTTACTCAAGCATTGCGGACAACACTTGTCTCAAGGGGAGGGGCATGTTAAGCCCTAATATTGGCTCACTACCCCTTAATTGGGGCATATTATATTAGTAATGTTATTTTATTTATGTCGGCTTTATGCCATTAGTTGTAATTATACCTCCTAGTCTCCTATATATACCAAGAAGACATTTTAATTTTGAATCATCTTGTACTTGAACATTTAAGTGGGGTAAAAGGAGGTTGCCCCCTCGAAGAGGCTTATTATCATAAATTATCTCTTTTTCAAGGCGTTGAGTACCTTTTCTGAGGTTTTTCTATGCTATATTGATATTTGGTTCTTAATAGGTAATTGTTGTTTTATTTAAACTTAAGTATTTTTCTGTTAGAATTTCCTAGAATTGTATATTCCTATGTGTATGAAAAGTTTATGTAAAATCATCGGTATAATAGTTGGAAGTTCGACATGTCCCAGCCCAGCTTGGGCTTGAAGTTCCCTTGTCCTGTTATGGACAGTTCACAGGAAAAATGTATTTACGTAATCAGTGAAGAGAGAATGTTGTAGAGGGTTTGGAAGCGAGATGAGAGTTTCAAAGGTCTGGTAAAAAAACCTGAGAAGAACTTATCCAGTATGGGTAAGAATTGAAGTTCCTGAAGGATTGGTAAGCCTTAATAAATACTTAAAAGAATCCATGATTTGGTTAAGTCCTGAAATAGAGTGATAACCTGGAGAAAACCTTGTATTTTTACTTTGGAAGATCGAAGTTGTCGATTCAACGACGTGATTAGATATGGAACATTGGATCCATCAGAGGGTGGATCTGAAAGATCGTGGTCATTGATCGCAGAGGAACCATCAGATCCTGACATTCAAAGTGGCCCTGAAATCTAGCATAGAGCCACTCCGATGGGAAATCCCCCGAGGAGAAATTGGGACTGTTGGATCCATTGAGAGAGGCGTCGGATGATCTGAACCATTGTCGCAGTGGGGTTGTTAGAGTGCGATGATCAGAGTTTCCCTGGAAGCCCAAGGAAGAGGCACTTTGATGGGGAAGGGTCTTAGGAAAAATCGTGGCCTTAGATGGGTGAACAACCAAGAAGTAACCTCAGTTGAAGATCATTGTGGCTCTCGCCTAGGTGAGGCCAAGAGGGAAGGTGATGTCATGTTGATGAGGATGATGTCGCCCAATCAATGCATAATGGAGAGGTGTCAGGACCTAGATAGACATGCAGGTGCTCAACGATGACATGTACACCACGTTAGTCCACGTGTCAAGTGGTGACTGTGCCATGTGTCAAGGTGAATTGGAATTTTGAAGGAGAGAAATGCGACGCGATCTGAGTACCACGTGTCAAGACAGGTGGCGAAGTTGGGTAGGTCTATGTGTCTTGGGTGCCAACTCTAATGTCACATGGGGTCTTGCTTAAGCAAAGCTAAGACAAAAGAGTGACTTCATGCTGATGCAGAGTGCTTGCATGTCTAGAAGATGACATGTGGTAGCCTGCAATTTACATAAAGGACCAAGTAGGAGTACCTATCAATATGAACCTTGGGATAGGTGTCTAAATCTTAGCCCTCGGTTCTATCAATTGATAGATATCAATTGTTCATTGGAGGGAGCTGGTCGGAGTGAGTTGTAGTTTAGGAGGGGGATGGACTTCAATGGGGGATCCTCCGAGGATAAATATGGATCGTCAATTGGAGAGTGGCATGCTGCTATGAAAATCGTTGATCTATATTGAGCCCCACAAGGTTGAGTACAAAAGGTTGGAAGGAAAGGATGATAATTGTCGTGCAAGTTTGAAGAACCAATGAAATCAAAGTCATTGATTGTCAATATCCCAAGATCGTTGGATTCGTCGGAGGAGGAAGTCGTTAGAACCAAGTTGTCGGAGGGAGCCAAGAAGTTAGGAGTGGAAGCACTCCAATGGAAAGACTTTGACAATGGAGAAGGGCTCATAGTAGATCAGAGTCGTTGATTCTTAATTCTAATAAGACGAAGATCCAATGATAAAAGTGGTGGTTGCCACATTAGTGCCACATGGGTGCCACGTCAAATGGCACAAGTGACTAGGATCCATGTGGGAGACAGGTGTTGGATGCCACATTAGTGCCATGTCAAATGGCATAAGAAACTAGGATCCACATGGCGATGAGAGGGCTTTGTCCATTAAATTCCCAAAAAATTTGAAAGACTGTAAATTTCGATCCAAAGATCAAAATGGAGCACGATTACATTTGTTGGAAATATCGTGACGAGCATAATTAATATACGAAGTTTATTTAGAGATATGAAGAAGTTGGTGAAAGGGAAATTTTGACATCCCATCAACCTAAATGAGGACTAGGGGGTCAGGTGTGTTACACCATGGAGTTCTAGCTATAATACTTTTTCATCGATTATGTATGCCAATTTGGTATTAGATGCAAATGTAAGGAATGAAGTGGCTATGTCAACTTTGATTTTTTTTATTTTTTTATTTATTTTCGGTATAGGATTTTTTGTAGCAGGTATGTAGTGATGAATTTTTGTATAGGAATTTTTTTGTAGAAAAGGTACAATATGTAGTATGGATTGTTGGGTATTTTTCTGTTTAGATCGGATGGGTTGATAATCTCTGAATAGTTCTTTTATGAACAACAATGTGTATATCCACCTCTCATGAATATAAATATGTTTTTTTGGGAAAATAAATTCCATATACCCATGCAAGAGTGACAAAAATCATTGACACATGGTATTACCCACCTCATTACAACTCAAAGACTTGAAACCACCAAAGAAACTACATTATAAATTATTAGGTTATTATTCAATTGGAAAACTCGGCAATTTAAGAATTTACCCTATCTTGACATCTCTCGATTCACAATTTTCATTATTTCTTCATCCATTTTTATTACTTTAAATACATTAATTATTTTCTAAGTGAAATTTACAAAGCACCCAAAAAACACATGAGCCAAAGTTCTTCAAAATGCAGTGTTTCACCATCAAATGTCACAATCATCCTGTATTTTCCAACTTCCTTTTTTTCTTAAGATACAAATATTATGATCTGGATGGATGTCGGTGGCCTCCCACCTATTCAAACTAGCTCATTTTGGTAGTTTGCCAGTTTCGCAGTTTTTTCCTAGTTTTCGAGTCCCTGACTTCTGGGGCCATTTTGAGGCCCTAAACAACGTTTTTAGGGCTCACCACAATTAGACTAAATATAGAGCCAGAGTTATACGCCTAAATTAAAGATCGTATGCAAAAGTTACGACCCTAGGAAGTTGATGTACTAACTTACCCAAATGGGGCCCACATGACTTTTGGCGCTTCATCTCCTAGGGTTATTTTTTTAGATGTCTAGGGTTTTTGACATTCTTGTTTATTGTAAAAATTCCTTGAGAGACTCATTGCAATGATCTTCTTGCAAATGAGCGCAGTTGTCACATCTCTTCTCAAAGATAAGTTGCCACCATTCTAGCAAGCTTGTTTTCCGTTGCATTTTACAGTTTCAACTTATTTCCTTATTGAATAGAAACCAGTTTTACTGTATATCTGTTATTCTATGTTAAGCATATTTTTGTTATCCATAGTTTTTGTTGTCATGTTGATGTAATAATCATTCGAACGCCAACTCATCCTTCCAGAATATTCCCTTCTAGAAGGTTCAAGAATTTATCTTTTTCTTCCCTTTAGAAAATGTTCGCACCCTGATAGTTAGGTACAGTGCGAACTTCTCGCACCCCAGCTTAATGCAGCTTGCGAGAATAATGCGTATCCAGGGCATGAGAGCCCAAGTTCGATTACTGGAGTACCTAGTCCAAATGTGGGATCCAGACCAACAAGTTTTTAATGTAGGAGCTCACATATTAACCATTGACATTGAGGACATCTATTTCTTGATCGGATTATCCAGGCGTGGGTCTCATGTCAGTTTGACCGGAAGTATTTTAAGAGACCACAATCTCTTAATGTGGCAATGGTGGGAGGATGATTTTCAGCATTTGTGTTATCCTCCTCGTGTTCTCGTTCCCGCCACTCAAGCACCATGTTTGTGGCTATTCACCTGCATAAGAAACATACAAAGATGATTAATGATCTTATTCATGAGATGAATCTTTTCTATTGGCTAAACGTTTCAAAATTTTTTTGGGTTTTGCGTTGCTCGCAAGTGCCATATTATGCACAGTGTGAACTTCTCGCAGGCGGCTTAAGGCCCACCTGCGAGAACGAGTCATTCTCGCAGGTCCTGTATGGGCCACCTGCGAGAATGCTTCCACGCATATAGGGTTCAAAAAACTAAATTAAAACAAAACTTTTAACCAATGAAATGAATATTTTAAACCATGAAAAGATCAGGAATGAAGAACTTACCAAGATGCTGCTGCTCGTCAAATGGTCTCCCGTAGCTCCCGGAAATCGACACCAAATGTAGAGAGTAAAATGAGGGTTTTTTGGAACTCAATGGTAAAAATGTGCAATGATATGGTAAATTTAGTTATTTACTCATAAGCATTCAAACTAAACAATTCAAGTCAAATATGACTGCTCTGATACCAACATGATCCAAGATATTTTCATCGATGTGACTTATAAAGAATTGTATTAAATGATTACTTTTTACTATATCAAATTTGGGTTTTTAATGTTTATTTATTATTAAAACCTAATGACTAATGTGAAAATGAGTATTATGATTTGCAGGTGTGAAACATTTATGATTACAAAAAGGATATGGACATATTTTTCTCCGTTATAGTGTGATTCTGATTGTTTTTTAGGGTTTTTACATAAAAACCTCGAGCGTTGTTTTTGTCCATTCTTGCACTCGTAAATCTATGAGAACGTGATCGAGCATAGTTTTATCTCTTTTTCGGGCTCAACGTGGTTATACGAAAAAGGAACTCCCCTGGAGTCCTCTTTAAGCTCTTTTCAGACTCTCTAAACGTGAAAAGATCACCGAGCGACCTTGCTATTTTCACGCTCGCTGAAGTATTTGAAGTATGCATCTGGTGAGCGATAATTTATCTCTTTTTCGATCTCGTCCAGACTATATTACGAAAAAGGAACTGAGAGAGTTCTCTTTTAAGTGTTTTTCCAAACTCTATAATCTTGAAAAACCTTTGAGTTTACTATCTTTGGACTCGTTAAACAAACATTGACAGATCTGTGATGGGACCGAACCACTCCTTCTTAGGTTTCGTTAAAAATACTCCGAGGGACTCGTCCGAAGGATGAGCTTATATCAACAAGCATATTCAATCCTCTTCAAGATTGCATAAAAATAAAGAGGTACTTGCCAGAAATGGTGGGGGAAAATTTGGGAAAGGGATATGTTTCATCTTCGTATTAATTGGCAGTAAGAGTCGCTCTTGAACATGACACTCCCTATTCATCATTTGAAGTCGGTTTGGGAAATCCATTTGTCTCTCTTTCGATTGGTTACAAGGTCATTCCATGTGTCGTCTTTGAGTCAATGATGCTAAATCATTGGTCGTGTCATTCATATTTTCAAGAGAAGTCTATCCGAAACCTATATTGAGTCGGCCATCTGCAGTTGTCCATTCTCTTTGTGTCGGCCTTCCCTGTGTCCAGTCCAATTGCCTCATGCTCTGTTTCATTTTCAAACTCAGTTACTTATTTTGTGTCATTGATGGGGGATACATCAAGTCCCTCCTGTAACAAGTCTTGTTCCGTCGACTTCAGCTCATTATCCAGAATCAAGACTTAGAAATTATTTGGTACCTTGGAGCTTGCATGCCTCAATGGCAAGTTTCCTCGCTTTCGACAGTGGGTTTACATCATTGACCCCTGATCGAAAGATTCCATCGAATGTTCGACATCAAATCATTTATTCACATTCGATGGATTGTACTGTGGTACCTTGGGAGTCATTGACATCAATGGTGATTTCCCTCGCACTTGTTAACGGTTACATCAATGACCGGTAATCAAGTGGTTTCTACCATGTTCAACTTCGGCACATGAAATCATATGGTTAGATTCGTACTTTGGGCGACGAGATTGAAGACCCTGGATATCATCTTTGTAATCCAGGTTGCAATGGAGTATATATGATTTGTGACACATAGATCCAAAGTGTATGTTTTGTGGCTATGTCGTCTTGATTTGAAAATTCTCGCATAGATCCATAGTGTATTCAAGTGGCTATGTTATATTTTGACGGCATGGATCCACAGTGTATGATTGGTGGCCATGATTTCGTTTGTGATGTTATCAGTCTATGATCTGAGTATGGGAATGCCTACCTCAGAATTTGATATATATAATACTCTGCAAATGCTTGATTGTTCGCAGGTTTCCGATTAGATGTGCTCCTGGTTCTCGACACACACATACAGCTTACAAAGTCTATCGACTGTCACTGGTTCCAATATCAGACTTTGGGGGGCATTCTGTTATCCATAATTTTGGTTGTCATGCTGATGTAATGATGATGGAGAACTCAAGCTCTTCACTAGAACACTTTCCTGAGAAAAGTTACCTTTGTCTTTTTCCAGAAATCATATTTTTAAGGGAGGTTCGCAGGCTACCTATATACTTGCCTGCGAGAATGCATGATTCTTGCAGGCTGCATTAAGCTAGGGTGCAAAAATTTCACACTGTACCTAACTATCAGGGTGCGAACATTTTCTAAAGGGAAGAAAAAGATAAATTCTCGAACCTTCTAGAAGGGAATCTTCTGGAAGGATGAGTTGGCGTTCGAATGATTATCTAAGTACTGGCTTTCCTGATATCTTGGGATCTTTCCTATCCAATTAACTACTCCATTCTCTCTTATAAATTGATGGGTATCTCATGGAAAAGGTTAGTAACAAACTAGCAAGAGATTTATTGGAGAATTAGTGCAAGATTGTATAAAGGGCTGATGCTACAGCATCTAGGAACACCAGCAAGGTTATCAAAAGTGGTTGATCTTCTTCATGCATGAGCAAGTGTGTGTGTCAGAGCTAGGAGTCATCGAAAGGAGATCTACAACATCAAGGATCAGGTTGTAAGTCTTACTTTCTATCAATTTAATACAATAATATGTCCCTTTCCCATAAATTTGATGTCACTTTATTACATAACTCCTTTATCATATGTATAGATTAGCTATTGAATTGTCTTCACTTCGATTGGTTTGTATTGTTGTGATCTTGACGATACAAGAGCATTGGAGCGAAGCTGGACAACAGAGACTCAAGGAAGCGATCACAAGGTATGTTCATGATTCTTCCCTCCTCGTCCATTCATTAGTCTAAATCTAGGGAAAGAGCATTATTCTGTCCTGCTTTGTTCTAGATCCAGGTGGATCTAGGGAGATCGGTTTGTGTCCGTACTTACGGATTAATCCTGAAACAATTTTGATAATAATCTGTATTCATTTCATTATGCTCATAAAATATGTATCAGTGGTATATGAGTGGTCTTCTCCTTGTTGTTATTAATGCATGTCCCCAACGAGGTCAGGGTGCAAAGAATTGGGCCTCGATCTTGTTTCTCTTGAGGACAAAAGCTCTCGCACGCCCAAGCGACCTCTCATGGCGGGAGAAAAGAAAGACAATGGGACAAGATATCCCTTCAAAGTGTTGCTCAAGGAATCCCTCGTGCAATAGAGGAACAAAATGATGGATAGTTTTGAGCAAATCCTTCAGCGACTAAAAACAGGCGACGTATCTTCCTCAAATAGAGGTGCCACCCCCTTCAAGGTACAAATCAATTTCGATATTCCTATATTTGAAGTTCAGATAGATGCAGATGTTGTAGAAAAATGGTTGAATCTTCTAGAAGGGTATTTCTTTGTCCATAACTTCTCAAATAGATAAAATAATACTTTTGCTCTCCTCAAAGTCATTCCCCATGTCAAATATTGGTGGAAAAATTTTTGTGAGAAGAAGGAAACAGAGGAACCCTAATTATTTACAGTCGTGGTCACCTGGGATTCTTTCAGGGATGTGATTAAGGAAAAATACTACTCTGTTGGAAGTTATGACAAGCTGTATACAAAATGGACCACACTACGGCAGGAAAGAGACCAAGCAGTGCACGAGTTCACACATATCTTCCATACCTTGTGCACCAAGATGGGTATCAAATATTATGAGTGACATATGGTGCTCAAGTATTGCGACGGTTTTCATAGATACATCTAGGACGAAATGGAGTTTATAGACATGTCATCCTTGGGCGCAGCCTATCGATATGTCGTCAAAATCGAGCGGAAGCTAAAAAAAAAGACACAACAATTTGGGCCTAGGAACCCCTCACAACAAAAGCCAGGAAAGGGAGACCCCAACCCACAGAACAAAGGACAAAGAAAATAAAGACCGCCTTAGGAAAACTAGTCTAGGCCACAAGCAAAGAAGGACACCGGAAAGACAAATAAAGATACCGAGAAGTGGTGCTACTTCCATAAGAGCCCTTGGAATAACATTGTCGATTGTCGCTCAATGCAGTCACTAGTGGTTGAGGTGAAATCCTTTGAATCAGATGTGGGTTCTGAATCTGATTCAAAACTAGAAAGGGGGAGACAGATCATTGACGCAAAACCAAGTGTTACCGTTGCTACAACTAAGCTCCATCTTGGTGAACCAGATGAGTCAAAGGAAGGTGAGTGTTAGGCTCAAATATACTGATGTAAATTAGAGTGCAAATGATTGTCAATCTGGTGTTTGTAAGACTTAGAGGCACATCCAAAATATATGGATTTAGAGATAACTTTTTATTCTTTAATGAGAATAAACCAAAACCTATTTTAAGGGATGAATATGGAAGAGATGCTAAGATTCTATTCAGAAGTCCTATTTGTAGATCTCATAACAGTAATCAACAATTGTTTTCCTAAAGAGTATCAACAATAAGCATTCAAGAGATGTTCGAACTAGTTCTAAGACTTATCAAATGCTAGAAGGACAAAACTCTTATTCAAGAGATGCATTCACTGTCTTCTTTCATTGATTAGCAACTATCATCAATTTAAATTAGAAGTACTAAAAGCGTAAATAACTCAAAAAACATTCATGACTATCTTAATGCTTGAAAGCAAACCACACATTGAATTCTTATTCAAGAAATCATTCACAATATGAGTAAGGCTTTGAAACATTAAGCATATGAATTAGCTATGAAATTCATATAACTACAACAAGATATGAATAAAATTCATCTACAACAAGATCTAATCTAAAACATGTATCAAATATTACTTGAAAAGAACATAAAGAAAGAGTGTACTAGTTTGGCAAAGGGGGCCCTCCAATGCTTCACTTGTACACTTGAGTTGTCTCAGCTAAGAAAGAGCTCCAACATAATTCACATCATCATATCATAGGCATTATCAAGAACAAAATGTAGAACTGATCTCAAGATTGCAAATTCCAAAGTTTCTTCATTCACATTCAAGGTTGTCATACTACTCTATGCTTTAGAGTATTTATACAATAGTTTTAAAACTAAAAATGCTAATAAATCTCCTAAATATTATGATCAGATCCATAATATATTCTAGGAAGGTCAAATGCCTCCTTCAGATCCATAATATATGGCCAAATTCCACAAAAATCCAAAATTGTCCATGATTTAAGGCTAAAACAGGGTATTTTCTGCTGAAGTGGCCTTGTTTGACCAACGTTGACTGGACATCTGGAAGGCTCAGATCTTGAAGCTGATAGCTCATTATCCATCCTTGTACATTAGGGATCATGACCCAAGTTATAGATTTCACCCAGGTGTCCTGCAAGTACACGAACCTAGGAGCAATTACGGGATTTAGTCAAATCCTGTAATTTCTGATAAATTTTCAATTTTAATGCCAAAATTTAGAAAACTCAATTCTTAAGCGAAAGAATGATAAATATACCTTGCATAAGTTGTTTTATGGAAAATATGGAATGACATGAAGACAAAATGGATGGATATAGAGGCAAAAGTGTAGTTTATAGAGTAAAAATGAAGCATAAACATGTACTCAACATCTCCCCCAAGAGGAAGTCTTTGCATGTCCTCATGCACAAAAATGTCCCTGAACCTCTGTCACTAATCTTCTTCCACCTTTTCTACCTACAATAATTTTTCCACATTCACCTGAGCTGTATGAAGTGCTTTCATTCTTTGATATTTCTCTTTATATGCCTTTTTTCTGTTGAAACCACTTATAGGCTTGTTTGGAGATCAACTTGTTCTTCTTTTGAAGCTTCTTGTTCTTCTTCTTCAAAGTTTTATTCTCCTCCTGTGTTTTATGGCTTTGATTCCTTAGCATTTCATTCTCTGTTTTTATGTATCTTTCCAGGACTTCAATTTCCTTGATTTTTCTCTTCATTTTCCTTATTTTTTTATTTTTCCTATCAAGTTCAGATGTGGACCCACCAACCACTTCTTCCATTTGAGGTTCTTCTTTCATGTCTTTAATTAATTGTTCCACATCTTCTCTCATTTGTTCATATGTGGAAGTTTCATGTTCTTCAAAACCATCATTTCCCAATGATTGTGCCTCTAGAGTCTGAATATGTGCATACTGTGCTTGTTGTGCTTCATCATCATTTTCTTGTATTTGGCCCCTTTGAACTTGTTGGCGTTTCCTTGATTTTCTTTCATATGTGGTAAAAATCTTGACTTTTTCCTCAAGTTCTTTCTCCTTTATCACCATGCTTCTTGTTCTTCTCCTCCCCATAGGCGGTTTTGAGCTTGTTGCCTTGGGGTTTTGTACTTCTTCCTCATCATCAGTCACAACTAAAATTTGTTCCTCTTCTTCTTCCTCCTTTATTGTTTCAAAACCATTTTCAATGATAAACTGTTGCCAAGTCAAATTTTGCTTCTGTAGTTCATATATAATGATCATTTTAATAAAACCACAGTGATATAAACTCTTTTCTGTGTTCCTTCCTTGTTTTTGGACAACCTTAGCCATCTTAGAAAGGCTTTGCAATAGAAAATAAGGCATGTTGATTTCACAATCACCTTTTAAGTGTTGTAGCAGTTTAATGTGATATAGGTAGATGATGCTAAACCTTCCCTCACAAGTTATAAATTTATGTATGAGATATGCTAATTCATCCCAAGGATGAATCAACCAACTCCTTAGAATTCCCTTCTTCCAATTTACTGCTACTACCCTTGACCTGAAAATAAAAGGTGCCCATGATTTATCTTTGAAATGCTTAGTTTTGAAATATCTTTCTCCTATTTGAGGAAGTCCAGTGACATGTGAAATGCTATCTTCAGAGATCCTAATGGTAAGGTTTCCAACATTAGCCCTTTCCCCATCAAATGAGTGAGAAAATTCTAAAGCAACTTCTTCACAAGATCCATCAAATTTCTCAAAGAAACCTATCCACTGTTTTTGCTCCAAAATTTGTATACAATCCCTGTGAATTTCTGATGTAACAATCTTCCTTGGTTCACATCTAAACACCATACTTCCAAGTTTTAAGAGTAGGACGCTAAAATATTTCCACTGTTTATAGAAAGGAGGTCTAAAAGTTTCATCCCTGCAATTCTTTTGACCAAAATTTCTTAAACTTGCAGACTCTGTTTGGATTTAATTCTGTGCATGGTCTTCAATAAGATTTTCTGTTCAAAAGCAAAGGAAATCTCATATTTTTCAAATTCCTAAGCTGTTCTATGTTCTTCAATCATAAAAAAAATAATTATGCAAGGGCATACCTGGTAATTTCGAAAATATTCTCAGGCTTCTTGTTGAGTTCCAACTCAATTTTCCTTCTTACAATCGGCCTCTACTAAAAATGAACTGTCTTGTTTTCAAAATGTACCACTGGACGTTTACACTTGGTTGTTCAATTATTTGAGTTCGAGCTTACCTTCAATGGACGACTCCTATTTGAATACGTTATCTTGCACCACGTATCTCCTTCAACCTCTGCATTTTCTTCCACAGAACGAGAATGTTGTATGTTGACAGTGAAATTGTCAACATACAATTCATCTTTTTATCAGAGAATTTCGGGATAGGAAGGCGTAGGAGGGAACAATTTGCTAGAGCGTAGGGATTTGGGATGGCACTGGCGTGGTGAAACAAAGCGTGCAATTTTGAAATGGAGGTAACTGTACACAGGAGTGCGTCGATGGTTCGAGTCTGGGGAGTGTGCAAGTGAGACACGGCAATATGAAAATTGTTTGAGTCGAAATCACTTTTATGAAGGGAGAAAAAACGTTGGAGGAGACTTAAACAAGGGTTTTAATCATTTTAAAAATGGGTTGTACAACGATCATAGCTGAAGGTGTTGTTATATTTGTACCCTTGTACTTCCCTCCTTGTTGCAATCATCATAAGAAATGGTGTTTGTTTTTTAGAAAATGTGTTCACTTGACTTATAACTCCTTAATTCGTTTCTTTGAATAACCAACCTCTTCATCAAGCATGAAAACTTCCTCTTATGACCTCTTTTGAAATGTATATGCAAACAACCTTTAATCTATGCAACAATAATTTAGTCTGTGTATGAAACTTATGTCTTCAGAAACAGAGCATTTCACAGCTCAAAACAAACAATGTGTTTGTATTTGAAACCCAATCCTTCCTTATAACTCCTTTGGAAACCAAAATTGGTTCCTTTGAGTACCATTTTTAATGCTTTTGAGGATATATGAAAATGGAGTGATGAAAAGATGATGTAGGGGAAAGGAAAGATAGGATATTTATCATTGCTTAACTTAGGAAGAATTTCTCAAATTTAAAGCATTAAAAATGAAAATATATACTAACTTGTTTGCTCATTGTGTTTTGCCTGACTGACGCTGGATGGAATGTTGCTGTAAGTCCTCAATTTCCTCTTGTATTTATTTTTCTTAGTATCTCAGGTCCCTTTGTTGTTTGGAATTGATATTTTCCTCAGGTCTCTTACTGAATGAAATTGATATTTTTCTCAGGTCCCTCTGCTGAATGGAATTGATATTTTCCTCAGGTCCCTCTGCTGAATGGAATGGATACTTCTCTCAGGTCCCTTTGCTGAATGGAATGGATACTTTTCTCAGGTCCCTCTGCTGGATGGAATGGATACTTTTCTCAGGTCCCTCTGCTTGATGAAATTCCTTTTTTAAATGCATGTTGTCATCTGTAGAAGGCTTGAAAGGTTTTCAAAATATATACCTTATCCCCCTCAGCCTTATTTATTGACTTTTCCTCAAGTCTCAGAGATAAGTATTTGTAAAACTTTTTGAAGTTGAAAAATGAAACTAAAAGTTAATAATGAAGATTATTATATATATATTTTTTTGAAGAATTTTGGTTGGCCAATGTTACTTGGTTTTCCAATCAAAATTCGAGTTTATATTGTGCCAGTTTCCTAGATTTTCACAACTAAACTCCCTTTTTTTTATTTTTTTTTCTTTTATATATATATATATATATATATATATATATATATATAAGGAGAATGTGAAGGAGAAACATGATTCTGTCTCTCCATCACTTCCATCTCATTCTGTTGAGATATCTGCTGCAGAAAGTCTTCCTTGTTTACAGACTTATTGTAGAGCTTTAGCCTATGTCCATTGACTATGAATGAGCTTGCCTCCTCATCTATTGTTTGTAGTTTGACTGAGCCATTGTCATATACTTCTGTAATCTCATATGAACCAAGCCAATGAGTTGTAAATTTAGCTTTGAAATCTTTGAATTTTGAATCAAATAATAAAGCCCAGACTCCTTCTTTGAATTGTTTCTTCTTGATGTACTTATCATGCCAATGTTCCCTTTGCTGTTGTATCAAAGTGTTGTGTTCAATTCCTGATCATCTCATCTCATCCAATTGATTTAATTGCATGATCCTCTCTTTTTTTTCTTTGGAAAGATCTATTCCTAAATCAGCTGCTAGTTTAAAAGTATGAATTTGAAATTCTATAGGTAACAAAACTTGCTTACCATAGACCAACTGATAAGGAGTGAACCCAATACTATTTTTATAGGTGATTCTGTATGCCCATAATGCTTCTTGAAGCTTGTCTGACCAATCTTTTCTATGTGTTT
>JASDQU010102536.1:247950-260828 GCA_032191745.1 Picea mariana
CTTCTAAAGTTTTGTTAGTAGATTCCACCTGTCCATTTGCTTGTGGATGATAGGGTGTATATTTCCGATGCTTGATCTGATATTTGCTTGCTAAGTCTTTCACCATTTTAGAAGTAAACTGTGCACCTTGGTCTGTTACAATCTCCCGGGGTACTCCAAATCTGACAAATATTTCTTCAAAGATGAAGTTGACCACTGATTGTTCTGTAGCTCTCACTAATGCTTTAGCTTCCACCCACTTTGTAACATAATCAGTACATACTAAGATGTATTGCTTCCCTTTTGATGGTGGATTTATTGGACCAATGAAATAAAGAGCCCATTTTTCAAATGGATCAATGTGAACTTGTGGTTTGAGAGGCATCTCATTGGTTGGAAGTGGCTTTCCCATCCTTTGACAGCTATCACAACTTCAGACATATTTTTTGGAATCTTTGAAGATGGATGGCCAATAATACCCTAAATTGAGTATTTTTGATGCAGGAGCATCTCTCTACATCAGCCAACCACGCCATCGAATTCAAATCGCACGCTAAAAGAGAGGTGCAGTCCTCATTCAAATTTGAAATTGAATGTAATTAAATGCTTAGGCTAGTGAGCCATGGAAGCCGTACCTTTGTGCAGGCTGTAGATAAGATCAAATTTAATGCTAGATCGGCGGAGATCTAGATCCAGATGCTGTACTAGACAACCATTTATTGTAATTGAATATGGTAGGTAGACCTGGAGGGAAGCCCTCGATGAGCCCCTCAGGTAAAAGAGATTTTCATATCTCATTTTGAGTTAGTTAGGTTGTAGAGAAGAGAAGAGCCAGAGAGAGCTCAGGAACACCCTTGTAAATTCAGGCATTTGCCATTGTTAATATAACAGAGCAGTTTTTTCTGCATTTCTTTATGTTATATGGATGTCTGTGTGTGTTCTCTATGTGTGTTGTGAATGTATGATTGTTGATGCATTCTGCAGGAGTGTGTTTGATTTCAGGTGAAGGTCTTTGAGGCTTCACACCGGGAGGGTGTGACAGAACGCTGTGGGTTTTGAGAGCCGTGCACAGAGGATGCACTTCTGAACATTGCGGGTTCAGAAAAAGACGTGCTGCGGCATAGGAGCTGGAATCATCAACTCAGGAGAAAGACCTCAAGGTTGTTGAATACCTTGGAGGTAAGGCCGTGTGTGGGAGAAGACACAGTTGCATACATAATCTCTTTGAGTTCTGTAAAGGCTCTGCCAAGTGGGCATTGAGCACAGGCACAAGGTGCAGTTGGAGGAACTCTGTTGTGAGTTCAGACAGAAGACAGAATCTCTGAGGAGTTTTGTAGAGCTCTTCCAAGTGGGCATTGAGTGTATGCGCTGCGATGCATTTGAGGAAGAACTCTGCTGAGAGTTTGAAGAAGACCAGAATCACTGAAGGATTCTGTGAGGGCTCTGCCAGGTGGGCATTGAGCAGGTGCATAGGTGCACAGGAGAAGAAGATAGAACTGCTGAACGTTCTGTGGAAGAGAAACTCTGCCAGGTGGGCGTTGAGACTGTGTGCATATAGGCACAGAAGTGAAGAGAACTCATTGAGTTATGGAAGTGAGGAAGATTCCACAGAAGGATCTTCACTGGGTTGTTGAACACCCAGAAGGACTCAACAATTTAGTTGCTTGAGGAGCAGGACATCTAGGAAGGCGTCAATTTCTCCATCTGTGGGAGAAGAAAGATAAAACCCCCTCAAGGGATCTAAGTGTTGCTGAAGCTCAGAAGGGATAGCACTTTACGGGCGAGAGACTCTACAGTGGTGCAGAAGTTGAAGAATCCTTTGAGGATTCGAAAGGAGAAGAAAATCTCAGGAGGAGTAAGTGTTTGTACACGTGTGGTGAAGTTCAAGGTTCGGGAGCCCGTTGGGGAAAGAAGATAAAGTTTGAGGCCTTGAAGGAATTGAATTTCTTCCAAGTGCTGGGAAGGAAGCGCAGAAGCTCGGGGGAGCACAGCTGCCGTCGGATGGGTCGACAGATTATGGACCATTGAGGAGTTTACGTCCAGGAGAAACTCAGGAGGAGCCTACAAGAGGAGGAGACCGAGAGCCATCGGATCTCACATATAAATCCCATTAGCTGTTGGATCGGGAGGAGTAGCGTAAAATTTAGCCTCTAGAGGAGGAGCGCACAAGAAGAACAGATCTAAGTCGTCGAATTTGGGACAGATACCCGACAGCCATCGGATCTGTGGAAGCTGCACGAGGTTTAGCCATCGGGATATTGGGTCATCGGGAAATCGGAGTTCCTAAGGTCGTAAGAATCGGGACACTTCGAGTCTCGAAACGCGAGAGTTGATCTCAACCCTCATGGAGGACGCGTGGCAGCAATCGAGCGCCACCAAGGAAGTTTGACAGGAGGTCATTCATCGGAGAATCGCGAGTCCAAAGGGTGCATGCATTTTGACATTGAAAACGTCGAAACCTCGATAGGAGTAGATGCGAAAGGCGGTCATATATAGGTAGGTCACATGGACCAAAGGCCAGAGTAGAAGAGGTGCGCATCGATGAAAAGGAGCTCATCGGTGATCAGGGATTCGATAGGACAGTGACTCTCGACAGCGGAAAGCCCGAAACCCTGAACCCCGATACAGAGTCGGGGAAAGGTCATGGTAAAGCGCAGAAGGCCGTGAGGGTGAGCGAAAGGACCCGTGGATCGAGTTTTAGAAGAGGATTCCAGCAGGGGATCCAAAGAGCTAATTCGGCTCGTATGAGAATTTAAACGATCCTTAAGATCAGGAGGTCAGGCGCAAAGACCCTGTGGGGTATGTGCGACCCCCTCGTGCCATCAAATGGTATCAGAGCTGATTTCTTGTCTATATATTTCAGGCAAGAGAGGCAGGAGGAGATAAGAGAGCACTCTGATACTCACATCAAGTGGTATCAGAGCGGGATTCTGTTTGTATATTGCAGACAGAAGAGGCAAGAGGAAGACATAGCGCTGGAGGACTCTGTAAGGATTGTTTGCAGGTAGTCAACGATCAAGGAGGCAGTCAGAGAGACTGTAAGATGATGAAATTGGTAGAACTCTTAGTGCGGAGTGACAATAGGACTGCTAGGAAAGCAGGCAAAGGCAGCAACAAGGCCACTGAAGGCCGTAGGAGGAAAAACCAAGCGGAGAAGATAGCTGAATTAAGGGCAGATATAGAAAAGCTTGCATTGAAGATGCAGCAGAAAGCCAAACCGAGATGGGTGTATGAATGGCCCATGAAAGAAGCCAAAAGAAAAATGGCTAGTCAAGGAGTTGATGGTCAGACGACAGCGGAGGTTGTTAACAGGATGGTTGAGATATGTAAACCGGAGACTGGGAGAGGTCTCGATGATGAAGAGGATGAATTGGGATCAGCTGAGGATCTTAGGGACTGCTAGGAGGGCAGAGAAGTAGAAATTCTTGTTTTCCAAGAGGGAAACAGATTGAGATCACTGCGGGATCTCACGGACTGTCAGGAGGACAGCCAGGGAATTTCACAATGCTAGTTGGGAAATGAAAGGAGATCGTTGCGAGATCTCGAAGACTTCCAGGAGGGCAGCGGAAGCATCTCGGATTGCCAGGTGGGCAGAGATGAGAATTTGGGACCATTTGAAGGTCTCATGGACTTGGAGGAGAGTTCAATTCAGCAAGGAGTGCTGATGAAGATGGGGTCGGTTTATCTCATAGTCTGCCAGGAGGTCAGCATAAGCATCCCATATTGCTAGGAGGGCAGGGATGAGCAGATGAGACTATCTGTGGGTCTCATGAACTCTGAAGTGAGTTGGGATCAGCTAGGGGAGTTGACAGAGCAAGTGAGCTCAAAGAAAAATTTGGATCAACAGATGCAGCTGACAGAGGAGGAAGATCAGGATAATCTTCTGATGTTGGGGGAATTGGAGTATTCCTACCATGTGCCTAGGAGGAGGCAAAAATTTGTGTTGCAGATGGTGCAACAACAGAACAGTCACAGCTGATGATGACTGTCAGGGAAGAAGAAAAATTGGAGTAGACTTTGGAAGCTGCCCAAACAGATGAAGAAGATGAGCATTCTGAGGAATGGCTCAATAATTTCAGCCAGGGAGCTGAAAAGAAAGAAGCTGTAGCACTGAAGTTGATAGCAGAAGGTAAAATTATCACTCCATGGGAGATGGAGCTAGAGATGTTGGAGGATTGGCTGAACAATCTAGGACCAACAAGAGAACTGACAGAAGTTGAGCTGTCAGGGAAGGTGACTGAACAACAAGTCAATCGAAGGGAGACTGCAGAGCTGAAGTCTGCAGTAGAGTGGCAACTTGAGGCCACAGATGAAGATGAAGGGGAAGAAGGCATGGGAGATCATGATGATCTGCCCATGTGCCAAAAAAATTTGCAGCTGGGGAGACTGCAAAAACTAGACCAGCCACTGGAGCAGCTGGACGAAGTGATCGAGGAGATCATGGAGCTGATGTTGAAGTCAGCAGACACTGCTAGCAGGGAGAGGCTGAGCAGAAGAGCAACAACAACAACAACAGTACAGAAGCAGCAGCAGCAACAGAATGGAGCAGATGGGAAGCTCCAGATGTTTGTTTGGGATCCAGGAGGATTTCCAACCACTTAGAGGGGAAGCACATGGGCAGGAGCTCATGATTTTGCAGCTGAGGAGTTTGATGCAGGAGCATCTCTCCACATCAGCCAGCCACGCCAGCGAATTCAAATCACGCGCTAAAAGAGAGGCGCAGTCCTCATTCAAATTTGAAATTGAATGTAATTAAATTCTTAGGCTGGTGAGCCATGGAAGCCGTGCCTTTGTGCAGGCTGTAGATAAGATCGGCTTTAATGCTAGATCGCCTGAGATCTAGATCCAGATGCTGGACTAGACAACCATTTATTGTAATTGAATAAGGTAGGTAGACCTGGAGGGAAGCGCTCGATGAGCCCCTCAGGTAAAAGAGATTTTCATATCTCATTTTGAGTTAGTTAGGTTGTAGAGAAGAGAAGAGCCAGAGAGAGCTCAGGAACACCCTTGTAAATTCAGGCATTTTCCATTGTTAATATAAAAGAGCAGTTTTTCCTGCATTTCTTTATGTTATATGGATGTCTATGTATGTTCTCTATGTGTGTTGTGAATGTATGGTTGTTGATGGATTCTGCAGGAGTGTGTTTGATTTCAGGTGAAGGTCTTTGAGGCTTCACACCAGGAGGGTGTGACAGAACGCTGTGGGTTCTAAGAGCCGTGCACAGAGGATGCACTTCTGAACACTGTGGGTTCAGACAAAGATGTGTTGCGGCACAGGAGCTGGAATCATCAACTCAAGAGAAAGACCTCAAGGTTGTTGAATACCTTGGAGGTAAGGCTGTGTGTGAGAGAAGACATAGTTGCAGATAGAATCTCTTTGAGTTCTGTAAAGGCTCTGCCAAGTGGGCATTGAGCACAGGCACAAGGTGCAGTTGGAGGAACTCTGTTGTGAGTTCGAACAGAATACAGAATCTCTGAGGAGTTCTGTAGAGCTCTGCCAAGTGGGCATTGAGCGTATGTGTTGCGGTGCATTTGAGGAAGAACTCTGCTGAGAGTTTGAAGAAGACCAGAATCACTGAAGGATTCTATGAGGGCTCTGCCAGGTGGGCATTGAGCAGGTGCATAGGTGCACAGGAGAAGAAGACAGAACTACTGAACGTTCTGTGGAAGAAGAAACTCTGCCAGGTGGGCGTTGAGACTGTGTGCAGATAGGCATAGAAGTGAAGAGAACTCATTGAGTTCTGGAAGTGAGGAAGATTCCACAGAAGGATCTTCACTGGGTTGTTGAACACCTAGAAGGAATCAACAATTTAGTTGCTTGAGGAGCAGGACAGCTAGGAAGGCGTCAATTTCTCCATCTGTGGGAGAAGAAAGATAAAACCCCCTCAAGGGATCTGAGTGTTGCTGAAGCTCAGAAGGGATAGCACTTTACGGGCGAGAGACTCTACAGTGGTGCAGAATTTGAAGAATCCTTTGAGGATTCGAAAGGAGAAGAAAAGATCAGGAGGAGTAAGCATTTGTACACGCATGGTGAAGCTGAAGGTTCAGGAGCCCGTTGGGGAAAGAAGATAAAGTTTAAGGCCTTGAAGGAATTGAATTTCTTCCAAGTGCTGGGAAGGAAGCACAGAAGCTCGGGGGAGCACAGCTGCCGTCGGATGGGCCGACAGATTCTAGACTGTTGAGGATTTTACGTCCAGGAGAAGCTCAGGAGGATCCTATAGGAGGAGGAGACCGAGAGCCGTCAGATCTCACATAGAAATCCCGTCATCCATTGGATCGGGAGGAGTAGCGTAAAGTTTAGCTTCTGGAGGAGGAGCGCACAAGAAGAATATATCTGGGTCGTCGGATCTGGGAAAGATACCCGACAACCATCGGATCTGTGGAAGCTGCACGAGGTTTAGCCATCGGGATATTGGGTCATCGGGAAATCAGAGTTCCTGAGGTCGTAAGAATCAGCACACTTCGAGTCTTGAAACGTGAGAGTTGATATCAACCCTCAGTCAGGGAGGACGCGTGGCAGCGATCGAGCGCCACCAAGGAAGTTTGACAGGAGGTCATTCATCGGAGAATCGCGAGTCCAAAGGGTGCATGCATTTTGACATTGAAAACGTCGAAACCCCGATAGGAGTAGACGCGAAAGGTGGTCATATACGGGTAGGTCACATGGACCAAAGGCCAGGGTAGAAGAGGCGTGCATCGATGAAAAGGAGCTCATTGGTGATCGGGGATTCGAGAGGATAGTGACTCTCGACAGCGGAAAGCCCAAAACCTCGAACCTTGATACAGAGTTGGGGAAAGGTCATGGTAAAGCGTAGAAGGCCATGAGGGTGAGCGAAAGGACCTGTGGATCGAGTTTTAGAAGAGGATTCCAGCAAGGGATCCAAAGAGCTAATTTGGCTCGTATGAGAATTTGAATGATCCTTAAGACCGGAAGGTCAGGCGCAAAGACCCTGTGGGGTATGTGCGACCCCCTCGCGCCATCAATTTTGTATGTTGTCCTCTTATCTGAAAAATGACCACCACAAGGTTCATCATGGCAAGCTTTAAGTATTTCTAAAATCTCATCTTGTCTTACACATATTCTAATTATGAGGTCATATCCTATATAAAAGAGATCTCCATCAATCCATGTGTATCTAGCACTTTGTTTAATTATATTTTTCTTTTCTTTGGATGTGAGAGATGGAGGTAACATCCCTAATGATAAATAGTTGGCTATATCAGCATACCATGGAGTTATGACTGAAATTGAAAATAGGTTCTCAGTAGGAAAATTATCTGAGATAGGAACAATCTCACCAGAGGTTTTTAATAGAGATAGGAAATCAGCTACTTTATTTTCCTTTCCAGGTCTATTCAAGACTGTGATGTTGAATTCATGCATCAATAACAACCATCTTGTTATCCTGCCATTAGTAATAGGTTTGTTCATGAGATATTTTATGGCAGAATGATCTGTATGGATAAAGATTTCATAACCAATGATGTAGTGACGAAATTTATTCACAGCATGTACTACTGCCAACATTTCTTTCTCTGTGACTATGTAATTAAACTCTGCAGGGGTTAGATTTTTTCTAATGAAGTAAATAGCATAAGTCATAAGATTTTCCTTTTGACCCAATGATGCCCCTATTGCAGTATCTGATGCATCTGTAGAGATGTGAAATGACAAAGCCCAATTAGGCCCTCTTAATATAGGTGTTGTTGATAGCTTGTCTTTGAGCTTCTGAAATGCATTTTGACAATTAGTATTCAAATGAAAATGTATATCTTTAGCAAGTAATTTGAATAATGGCAAAGCTATTTTACTAAAATTTTCAACGAATCTTCGGTAATAGCCTGCATATCCAAGAAAGCTTCTCACATCGTTTTGGATGATTGGTTCCGATAGATTTACAATGATTTGTATTTTTGCAGTATCCACTGTTATTCCTGATGATGAAATATGATGACCCAATACTACTCCTTTAGTTAACATCATAAAAAAAAATTCATTGCTAAGAGACAAATTTGTTTCTATGCATATTATTAGGACTTTTTCTAAGTTTTTCAAGGATTTGTCAAAAGAATCACCATGCATAGAGAAATCATCCATATATACCTCTACACATTCATGTACTAAATCAGCAAAAATGGCCAGGACTGCTCTTTGAAAAGTAGCTAGAGCATTACATAAACCAAAAGGTAATACCTTATAAGCATATGTACCCCATGGGCATGTAAAAGTAGTTTTGTCATGATCCTCTAATGCTATATTGATTTGGTTATAGCCACTAAATCCATCTAGGAAGGAAAAATATTTTTTCCCAGCTAGTGAATCTAAGACTTGATCTATGAATGGTAATGGAAAATGATCTCTGAGTGTTGCTTTGTTCAATTTTCTATAGTCTACACAAATTCTCTATTTCCCATTTTTCTTAGGTACAACAACTAATAGAGAAACCCATTGACTATCAGAGATAGGGTAGATGAATCCTACCTTTAATAATTTTTGTAATTTTTCTTTGACTACCTCTTTCAATATTGGATTCATTCTTCATTGTGGTTGTCTGAGTGGTCTTATGTTATTATCTGTGTAGATATGATGAGTGCATGTTTCAGGATGAATCCCCTGCATATCAGTATATTCCCAAGCAAATGCTTTATGATATTTCTTCAATAGTGCAATTAATTGTTCTTCTTGGGATGGTTCAAAATTTGTGCCAATATTCAAGTATTTCCCAGGACTAATGTTAATTATCTTTCTTTGAGTATTTTCCATAGAGATAACTGGAAAAATTTCATTAAACGCTGACTCTAAAGAATGAATTGTGCAATTTTCTTGAAAAGTTTGTCCTAAGATCTCATCTGCAACAATGTATTTTGTGTCTCTTAATTCTTCTAAGATATCTGGTTCAGAAATGAAATAGTCTAATAGATCTTCATTATTTTCCTCCCTAAAATCAAAGGCTTGATTAATACTTAATATAGGTTGAATTACTTCTTCTTGTTGTTGCTTTGTTTCATCAAGCCAAGGTAATTGATCTATTATAGAAGGTTTTTGAGCAGAAGGATAAAGTTTGATTTGTTTCCTTTCAGTTCCATGTGAGATAATCATATTCCCTATTCTACAATCGATGAAAGCATCTGCTGTGGCCAACTAAGGTCTTCCAAGGATCAATGGATGGCCTCCTAGATTAGATTTTGGTTGAAGGACTAGGAAATCTATTGGATACTCCCAAGAATCCAAAGAAACTGTGATATCTTCAAGTATACCTTCGGGAACTACTTTAGATCTATCAGTTAATTCTAGGACCGTAGTGGTTGGTCGAATATTTTGCAGATTCAGATGTCTCATTGTCTCTAATGTCATCACATTGATAGTTTCTCCTAAGTCAATTAATGTTTTAGAGATTGAAAAATTGTTGATTGTTATGGTTACGATTGGAATTCCTGGGTCAACATATTTTTCGATTGAAATGGTATTTGACATTAGGCCTGCTAGATTTCCAATTACATGAATTGTTGGTGGATCTTTCCTTATTTTGTTAATTTTCTTTGAACATAATTCCTTAATTTCTTTTGTATAGATTGGGATATCCTTAATAGCTTGCAATAAAGGAATTTTCACACAGACATTTCTTAATTCATCTAAGACATCAAACTTAGGAAGAGAGATTGGTAATTTCTCTTTAACAAACCTTTCTGGAAAAGGAGGTGTTTGTATATTTGATGTTTTACTCTTCTTGATTTGATTGTCTATTGGTAGCTTTTCTGTGCTAGGAATCTCCTCTTTTTCAATTTGTTTTTCTATGATAACAGGATAATCCTTTGGTAGAACTTTCCGAGACCTTAAGTGGATATTTTGAAGAGGAAGGATTGAGTATGATGGTCCTTCATCAATGTTATACATGGGTTTTTCCACTTTATTATTAGGATTGGAGATTGGTTGGGATGGTAATTGAGTTGGTATGGGTGGAGGTTGGTTAGATGGTAGCTGGAGTTGTTGTGGTTGGGTTAGTTGTGATGCAGGTTGTGATAACTGAAAATATAAATTTTGTGGTTGATTCTGTTGGAACTGTTGATAAGGAAAAGGTTGATATGGTTGTTGATATGGCTGTTGGTATGGCTGATTTCCTTGAGCATACCCTCGCCAACCTTGAGGAGGTTGGTTTTGGCTCTGTTGAGGAGGCCAAGTTTGCCAAGGCATGGGTGTATTCCATGAATTTTGAATAGGATTTTAAAAATTCTGAGGAAATTGTTGAGAGAATTGAGGAGAAACATTTTGAGACATACCTGTGAAACGTGGCTGCCAAGGCTTCCTTGGTGCTAAGTAATAAAGAGATTCAATTCCTTGTCCTTCTTCTATGTGAGTAGCTTGTAATTCTTTTAACCTTGGACAATCATCAGTGGCATGGTTATCTGTACATAATCTACAGACTTGAATTTTGTCTAAAGGACAATCTCTCGGTGCGTGTTTTTTTCTACATTTAGGACAATAGATGGCTAATACTCGATCTTGTTCCTCTTGCTTCTTTTTAGATTTCAATGTGTCAATTTGTGAACCAAATGTGTTCATAATATCAGTTTTAAAGTTCTCAAACAGATTCCCTAATTCTGATTTAGTAACACCATTGGAAATTGATTTAGTTGTCTTTGTCACTGTATCTCTTTGTCCTCGTCCTCTTTTAGCTTTTCCCCTTGAATAATTATTACATAATTCAACAATTTCTAGGAAAGGAAGGTGAGAAATATCTCCTGCCCCAATTAAATTAAGTGATCAAAATCTGGACCAGGGGTCAAATTTTAGCTCAAAAATCAACGTTCTTGGAATTGCCTCAAAATGAACGAGAGCGTAGGACTCGTCGTTGTGAACCCAACGCAACTTGTTTCGTCTCAAATGGACATCGGGAGCGAGAGATATCGCGATTTGTTCAAATCGTCAAACAAGCAAAAAAAGGGATGCTCACTGTACAATCTGTACAGGCTGACGTGGCAGGGTCGTACGACTGTACGCTGATGTGGCATGTGCTGACGTGGTAGTTGTTGATTGGCAGATGTGGTCGAATTAGGCTGTGACACATGGCATCATTTTTTTGGTCAATGGTATGGTGCCACATGGCCCAATCATGGGATGCCATGTGGCACCCCGTTTTTGGCTATTGGTTTGTTATTTAAAATTTTATGGGGTCCGTGGGCGTCGAACCCTGGACCTCCCCACCATGTAAAGCCTTTGTAAACTCCACATTACCAACGTGCCACGATTTGTTCCTTGTGGTATATATGTGTTTTATTGTATTTAAATTCATGTAATGTTGCATATGGCGAGGGGTCAGGTCGGGGCTTAGCCTCGACCCGCGGTCGTATCATTTTTTTACATATGACCACATCATATTGCGCGCGGGAGTTTTGTATTACAAATGGAACCCTAGCTCCCGGTCCCACGACCCTCAAACACATGACCACAGCCAAAACAAAAACGCGGGAGTTTAAACGGTTTACACACGCGCCCGACACTTGGCGCTTAACTGTTGGCTTTGAACATAGCCCCTTTTTTTGAAAGGGTGCGGTCATATGACCCTCATGTGCCCGAGAGCTAGGCGGTTAGGGGCTGGCGTGCCCATAACCGTCCTATAGTTTGGACCGTTTTTCGGTTATGCGCGGTGCTGGGTTTAAGCACACGTTTTGGAGCGTGTTCTTGGTTCAAGCACACAGGAGGTGCGTTTTGGCGAACCAGAGACAACAAGCTTGAAGGAAGAGAATGGCAGGAGGCCTATCTTCTTCATTTTTTGGCCGAATGAGGTGTCGTAAAAGCCCAGCTAGGGGTTTTTGGATGTTCTGAATCCATTGGCATTGTTTTCGCAGCCATTTGAAGACTTCTTTTGCAAGTTTTTTAACCATTGAAGTTTCAGGAAGCTCCAGGGAGCTTGAAGCCCTCATTGATTGAGGTCATGTTTTGGTGAGTCCAAGTTTGTTTTCTGTGACTGAATAGTCATTTTTGGCTAATTGTTATGCTCTGAACACATTGGGACAGGTTTCATAGGCTTTCGAGGACTTTTACAGGTGTTTTTTCCAAATATAAGCTCAGTGAAACTTATGGCCACATGTAGAAGAGGTCATGCCCGGATGAGCCATGATCCGTTTTCAGAGTTTTATTAGTCATTTTTGGGGTTTTTATGTGTTCTGATCCCAATGGTACAGTCAGAATTTCCATTGGAGTTGAGAAACAGCTTGTAAAAGAACTTTTGAAAAATTAATCCCAGAGAGCCAAGTCCATTAATGGAGGCTCAAGGAGATGTAGCCCGGAGAGGGGTGAACTCCTTTATCATGTTGTTCTTGTTGTGAGTTTGATGGTTTATTTGCTGCAAGTTATGTTGCTATGTATTTATTAAAAGTACATATTTAACCATTTAAAGGAACATTTCTTCACACATGAACATTTAAAAGAAGATGCATAAACTTGACACATAATTTATCTTGCATATTTTAACACATGAAGCAAGGTCCTGTAAAGTTTATTTTAATGAAGTAGAGGGTGCTTGCATAGCATAACAAGTAAGCCTTCTATTTTCAGATCATTAAGAACATCCAAATTTTCATCTGAAATTCCCTTCAAAAAGATAGTACGAATGACATCTAAAGGAAGATTAGATTGCTTAGATTTGTGCATATTATAGAGAAATTTTTCTAGATATTCTTCTAAGCTTTCATCTTCACTTTGAGACATTTTAAAGATATCTCATTTAGAGTCTTTGGACTTACAATAGGGCTGATATTTAGCAAGAAATTTATTTTTCATGTCATCCCAGTATACTATGGTTGCTTCTCCCAACCCCATGAACCATTTTAATGCATATCCTTTCAAAGTTGCAGGAAATAAATGAAGTTTTTGAGCATCATTGGTATATCCATATGTT